>JAQFJA010000014.1:7795365-7820052 GCA_029874485.1 Naso brachycentron
GCCCCCAAGTTTTTTTTTTTATTTTTTTCCCTGAAAGATTGGTTATTACTAATCTGTAAAGCATTAAAGGGCTTATTAATCAATAATATAGCCAATGGCAACAACTCTCTGAGGAAGTGGCAGGAACCTTAGCAATGAGAAGTACAGCACCTCATAACAAAGTTTTATACGCCATTTATATGAAGAAATTCTGGCAGAAATAAGTCCTAAATGGAGAGGAAAAGCTGTACTAAATTGAGCCATGATCCTTTATTCACCAAAAACGCCCACAACAACTTCTTCTGCTCACTAAGGGCACAGAAGACACTAATGCCGGAGACAGAATGTCTCCACAATTAGCTCTGTAGGGCAAGTAACTGTCTGCAGTGTGAGCTCGGGGGCTTCTTGTCTGTAACAGCACTTTAATTAGCAGAACTGGGAATTTGAGCTGGACCAGCTCAGCAGTGATGTCTTCATCCAGAAGCATGGGAGTCACTCTGTACGCCTCGATGAGACATTAAGTCATCAGACTTTTTCTTGTACTTCAGCCACTTCATCTCGACAAAACTTGATGATGTAAGATGTTGGCTTTTCAGGAAAAATTAGGCTTTTTTAGGCTTACAATATTTGCTTTCTTGACAAGAGTCAGATGAGAATGAAAACACAGACGTTATAAGAGAGGAGACAAACCACTTAAACCTTGGATAGCAAAGTTCATAACACAAAATGAGTGTTGTATGACTTATATTTCTTCACTTCTTCCCAAAACCCAAACGTTTGCTTTACAACAGCCAAACTGGGCAAATATCTAACCAATCATGTGGGCACTCTGGATTGAGCCGTTAAAAGATGGTGTTATGAAACCCTGTGGGTAACCTTATTTTGGGTCACCAAACCTGATTAGATGATTTTTAATCTGATTTGACTGTTGATTCTATAACAGTTTTATTGTCCTGGTAACTGTTCAAAGTGAAGTTATAAATCTGCTCCCATTCATTTATGTGGGTGCCTAGTCTTGTTAGCTTGAAATAACTAACTGCCAAGATGGCTGCTTAGTGGTGTCTTGTGGTCAAACAGCAGACTCTGCCAGAAAGTTAAAAATCCAAAGCTTTACTTTCAGTTTGGGTACAGATTCAACAAATTAAGAGCGAGCCAGGCTAACAGTTTCCCTCTTCTTCCACTCTTTGTGCTAAGCTAGGCTAACTAACTGCTGGCTAATTTACAGATATGTGAGTGGTAACAATTATGTAGCCTAATTTAATTCTTGGCAAGAGAGCCTGCAAGTATAATCTCCAAATTGGCAAACTATTCCTTAACATTTACTGATATTCATAAATGTAGTAATACATTTAACATCAATCGCTTAAAGATGGGGTAGAGAATGTCTGAAAATCAAGCTAGCTTTAGCATGAGACTCTAAAAGAAGCAACTTAGCTGCCCCCTCCCCTCCCTGCTTTTGCTCTGGCTCACGATTTATTACATTTGTTGTTGCTCTCTTTTAAGGCCAGTTTACACCAAAGACTCATAAAGAGAGTGAACGCTTGCAGGGAAAGTTGCTGCGGTGTCAACTGCTCTCAGCTTGACTCAAGCTGGCTGACAGTGCCGCCTGCAACTCAGCTTGTCAAGTCACCACAGGCCAGTTTTACAATGTAAGGCAAGTCACATCTTTCAACAGCCAATCAGTTTGTAGAGGCATGGTGTAGAGCAGCCAATAGGAACACATGCTATCTGAAATGACACGTGACTGGCCGAAAAGTGTCCATCACTGTCTTCATTTTCTAAAGCCTGAATACAGAGCCAAGGAGAGGTGCAGAAGTCTTCTTTCAGACCACCTGAATTACAATATGCTGAAAGGTTATTATAGAGTTTTTGATGAATGACACCAAAAATAAATCGCCTATCTCACCTTTAAATAATACCTAGAGTTAGGGTTAGGGTTAGGGTTTAGTACCTTCTAACCTTTATATAATATCTACATGTGAGGATTGAATTAACTCTAAATAACTGCAAATAATTATGATTTTTCACAGCCATTAAAATGAACAAATGTAGCCTTGTTAAAAGAAAAAGCTATTCGATCTGTTTATCGGGAATTCAAAATAGAGTTGACCCAATTAAAAAAAAATCATTTGCATGAGAAGAATCACATTTGATCATATTCCAAAACTTTAATAAAAGTCTTAAGTGACACTAATATAAATTCTTAGACCTCCTTTCCCTTTTTTCCTATTTTTAATCAGACCTTCACCCTGTGAGAATTAGGCATGTCTGCTTCTGTGCTGAGCGGCTTCCTCATAGTCACCTCAGTGCCACATCTGCACTGAATCTAGCCTGAGAGAACATTTCTTTTCCTCCTCTCATCTGCTGTTTTTTCTGCCGCTAACAGGAGTGACTGGGTGACATCGTACATGGTGATGGTGAGCAACGACAGTCACACCTGGATAACACTGAAGAATGGCTCAGAGGACTTGGTGAGTAACAATGGTGACATTTAAACCAGCATCTCTTGACGCACATGTACAAAGTAGGTAATTATTTCACAGTGCAAAGCTTAGGAGCTCAAGAAAATTTGAATTTCTTAGAGTTAAGTGCACCATATAGAGTTCCTGATTGACTGGAACCAGATGGAAAAATTACAAAGGAAGATTTAGAGCTGCGCTTACTGGAAATAGGCAGCGAACTAAATCTTCCTCGGCTTAATGAGCTGAGAGATAATGGTAAATAGTGATGATCCTCAAGCAGATGGAAACCTTATCCCGGCTTATTGTAAGAATTGTTTTTTCTTTCTACTTTGGCACTTTATGTAATTAAATAGACAGAAACCAAATACAAGAGTATCTTGACAACAAACTCAAGCAGCAACTGATCACTGATGCTTTCGGCTGTAGAGTAATAACAATATTAATCTTATTACCATTAAACATGCAGATTAGATCAAGATGATATTTTTAAGGACAATCATATCCATGTGGCTCCCTGTGTGGTTCACATCCCAGCTAATGAGATTTCGGTGAAACTCTACACTCCCTTGACTGCTGATGTCATCCATGTGGGAGATAATGCCCCAACAGTAATCTAGTCTCTGCTACAAGCTTCCTGCTCACCCACTCACCCAGCCTTTATGCCAAATGCCAAACTGCACTGTTTTTCTTCCCAAATGCCAAAAGGTGTAGAGAAGAACTATAACCGTGGGTGTTAAAATTTACAATACAATCCCAGTGGTATCAAAGTTTAATCATATTCTACAGGTGCATTGATGTGTGTTTGTATAGGGGTTATGTGAAGCAAACCTTGGAAACAAATTTTTATTCTATCGTGTACACGTTTTCACTGAACCTCTAACTCACAGCCCAGTGGAAAAAATGAAATGTTAGCATTGTACATTAATGCAGACCATGGAAATGTTAAACTTAGACGTTTCATACAGATCACATAAATATTTTGAGACAGAGATTAAATGATGGGTGAGCTGAACTTCTGGGTATTTTTAACATGATGATCACCCCCGACACAAAAACAAAACAAAACACATCAAAACAAAACAAGACAAAACAAAGTAAAAGAAGAATATAAAACAAGATGTCAGGGATTTACCGAACCATTTTAATGAGATTTCGGGACATTAAAAACGGCTGTTATTTTGAGTCGTCTGGACATTTTTTTATTTCTGTGAGCAAAAAAGGGCATTTTTAAAGAGATGTTGGGATCTTTCAGAGTTGTATTTCTAGTTAAAAATAACCCCGGCCCTAACCCATCCGGACATTTTCCAGTTGTTTGTGGTGACAAAATTGAGTACTTTAACCTTTTTCTAATCCTAACCAGGTTGTTTTTGTGCCTAGGTATGAACAAACCCTCACAGCAGCATTGTCACAACTTATAATTACGAAATGTAACATAAAGACTCATATTGTTTACCTGATAAAGAATTAATAATTTCAACATAACCATGGTTTCATAACGCATAACACCAACATTTAATCTGGCTAATCAGTTTTTCTATTTCCAAAAGCTCTTTTCCTGTGTGTTTTCTTTTTTATAAAAGGCCATTTTGTACTTTTATCAGATTTTTTGTGCCTTAATAATGCTTTAAAGATCTAAAATTAACTGAACATCACGTTCTGTATTCACCATCTGCTTGATTGTGTTTGCCTCAGTAGATCTTCAGTGGCAACAGGGAAAAGGAGATCCCAGTTCGCAACCTCTTCCCAGTGCCGGTGGTTGCCCGATACATTCGAGTCAACCCTCGCTCTTGGTACAGCATTGGCAACATCTGCATGAGAGTGGAGATCCTTGGCTGTCCTATGCCAGGTGACGGGTTTGTATAGACAAAGCAGACACATGAAAGATTTCTGATGATTGATACAGGTCCTTGTTCAGACAGACATCAGCCCCCATTAATGTAAATAAGTGCCAACACAGAAAACTCTGGCAAAAAAACTATAGGGCCACTGCAAAAAAACCCTGGCTCAACTTTTGCACAAAGTGACATCATCAGGCAAGCTGCTGCACTGGCCTGTGAAATGCACTTATTCCTGGCAATTTACTTTGGATCAAAAAAGTGTGTTTTTGTCAACAAGTCCTCCACATTTTACCGTCCAAGTCATGTTTAAAAGTAGACATTTACTGAAACATCAACTGACTTAGATCTCACTTTGCACTCAACACTGCAGGTTAAAATTGCAATATGTGATAGGCCCATATTAAAATGCTTAAAAGCGACAATGTCTTTGTTATACACTGTCATAAGCTGTGTACTTAGATTATCTAAAATGTTTCCAGCAATGTTCAAACTCAGAGAAATCTGTAACTTTATTAAAGGTAATGGTGCATTTTATTTAATTTGTGGGGTAACACCAGTCAGAGAGTGAGGAAGAAAGTTGGCAAACACGACTGAATGTAACAAGTATAAAAATTACCTCGTCTGTAAACATTTCTGCCTGAGTCAGTCAGGTAGATTTATTCTGCAATAGTGGCTGTTTAACAATGAAATAAACAGCAATGTGCATCAGAGCGGACAACATTACCTCTGCCTTTATTTTTTTCCTTTATTTACTGTCAGAAATTGTTATGTATGCTGTTTAGTAAAAGTATATTGTTTTGGTCACATGAAAAGACAAAAAACAAAAAAACAAACAAAGGGGAAACAATGATGTAAACAAATCCCCTGATGAAAACTGCACACTAATGGGACATTGTTTCAGAGAAGACGGGTTGCTTTGGGGTTTTTAATGTTCAGTGCACAGCACAACAAATTGATTTAAGTTTCCCCGTGCTTTGTGTTTTCATTGTTGGCAGTAGCTCAAAACTTTTGCACAGAATACCACAACTCTTCTCATGGACAGAAACCATATAAATAGGTTTAAAATCTTTTTTTTTAGATATTTTTTGGAGGACTTTTTGTGCCTTTATTTCTTGGATAGGACAGCTGAAGAGTAGACAGGAAACAGGGGAGAGAGAGGGGAAATGATATGCAGCAAAGGGCCCCAGGTGGAATCGAACCCGTGGCTGCTGCAGTGAGGACACAGCCTCTGTATATGGGGCGCCTGCTCTACCACCTGAGCCACCGGACGCCCCTAAATATGTTTGTTTTTAATTTGGCTGGACTGAACTTACACTAAAGAAAAGAGAGCAGGTGCTCAAAAATATTTCACTTGTGACACATCTGACATGATCCCTTTCTTTTATTATTTTGCTTTTTATCCACCAACAGATCCAAATAATTATTACCACAGACGCAATGAAATCATAACAACAGACAACTTGGACTTCAGACACCACAGCTACAAAGAAATGAGGCAGGTGAGTCCCGGCGAACAGAAAACAACAGACATCAGCCGACTCACTGAGGCGCAGATCTTATTTCGTACACAGCAAAGACACCAAAGCATCAAGCAATAAAACATCTTGTGAGCCAAAACCAGACAAGTCGTGTCCTCTGCAAGAACAAAGTGTGCAACAGGAACAAATCAACCGAGCTCTGCCAGCTGCATGGAGATGCATTAAGTGTCTCCTGTTGTATCATTACGTATTCATATAGTTGTCATGAACAGTAGCCTGTTTGTACTGAGGAGGAAGACAGCTGTGTTTGTCACTGCTTACACTGTGACTGAGTGCTTGTGAGGGTACAAGTGCTGTGAATCGTAATCGTCTGTAATGTGGCAGCTCCATAGACTACAGGTGTCCTAAACTGCTGTTATGACCCATGATGAGACTTAGTACAATTAATGCTCTGAACGTATGGCTCAGGGGCTTTTTTCAGCCTAAGATGCTGCTCTAGGAATTTCAAAATAAATCAAACGGACTGTTTCTCTTTCCTCTCTTTTCATACCTTTGAGGCTAATGCGTGTCATGCAGGGTGTCCAGCCTCAGAGACCCTCACAAAGGAGAGAAGGACTATTTTTAAAACTCACTTTCTAAAGCCTTTTCACTCTTGACATTTCTTTTCTCTATGCAGGTAGCCGGTACCATATCTCCCCTTCGTCCATAGCTGTTTAAACAGACCTTTGTCACACCTCGAAGTGGAAAGTGCCCATTGTGGCTGCTCAAATTAAGAACAAGCCCCATGAGAGGAATGAAAAATATATCTCTCACCTTGCTTAAGGACTGTCCTCTTCTTTGATCATAACTGATTGTAATGTAGGGTCCCTGGGAATGCTAATATCGTCAGAGTGTGGGCAGTTCAAAGACAGTTTAGGTGGAAAGAACATTTTCCACATTCTTCAAAGAGGGAAATGGCACATTACTTTACCGCCAACTCCCAGCCGAGAAGCTTCTCTTTAATGAAAATATCAGCCAAAGTACAAAGTTACAACAAGCAGACACGGCCAGTCCCATTTAGTTTTTTATGTTTCTATAAGAAAAAAGAAAGAATCATAAAGGTGGGGTAGGCAACCCCTGGAAATCAAGCTAGCTGTAGCACAAGACTCCTAAGAAGCCTCTCCACTGGCCCCTCCCTTTTACATCTTTGCATTTTATTTCTTGCATTTTATGTAGTTTGTTGTCGCTCTCTTTTTTAAAGCCAATTTACATCAGAGATTCAGGACAAGATGAAATGGTTGCAGGGAAAATTGCAGCAGGGTAAACTGGTCCGCCTGCAACTCCGCTTGTCAAGTCACCAGAGGCCAGTTTTTGGATGCAAGACGCATGACTTATTTCATTAGCCACTCAGCTTGTAGCAATGTCATCTGTTGCTATGAAACGCAGTTAAGAGCAGCCTATAGGACCACATGCTCTCTGAAATGACCCATGATTGGCCAAAAAGTTCCCATCGTGGTTAGAATACAGAGCCAAGGAGAGGTGCAAAAGTGTAGTCTTCTTTCAGACATCCTGCTTTTCAGTATGCTGAAAGAGTATTACGGAATTTTTTGCCTGATGACACCAAAAATAAACTGCCTACCTCGGCTCTAATTAGCAGGAAGTGTGTGTTAAACAGACAGAATGCTCTACATGCATCCTGGTAGATACAATATTTATCAAGGGAATACCATTTTGATGAACAAAACCAGATGTCTGCTAAACAATTTACTTGGTAAGACTTAATTAAAACTCAGTTACTCTTGATTCATTAGTAGCTTCTGCCGCAGCACAGATTTCAGACATCAGTGCAGTTGCTTTACTTAACAGCTTGTTAAGCAACTTGCACTTCTTCCTTATGTCTACACTCGTGCCCGTATGGGTAAATGATCGTTGCTTCTATTTTAATCAGCTCCTCCAAAAGCCTGTCGTCATAATTATCTTGACTGGTTTTCACACTGCCAAACCCCCCTCTTCCCTCACTGGCTGCAGTGTATTAAATAAGGTCTGTGTCACAGCACTGGGGATATTTTTTAAAATTTTCAATAACATGGCGATAATTAGACTCTGACCAGCCACAGCCCCTGATTTCTAATATTAATATAATCTAATATTAATAACTAAAGAAGAAACAATTACATGAGAAAAAAACATGTTTATGTATTGTTTTTATAAGACTTTAAAAATGCTCTTAAGAATCCTACTGAGGAAATAAGTTTTCAAGGCTTTTTAAGTAAGTCCAGCATTCATAATTGTACATAGGGAAAGTAGCAAAATGTTCCTACAGCCCCTGAAAACAGGTTTCAGACATATAATTCTATCATTAAATATATTAAATGTGCAACATCATGAGCTAAAGTTTGAAGAAAAGGCATTAGAATGTAATATTTAGAACACAAAGGCTCAGCTGATCTGTTTCCTCAGGAGTGTGTTGGTGTAGTTTTACAGTGGTCATCTACACGGCCTCTGAAAGATAATAGTTGGATTTTTGTTCTGAACTACTTTTGTATTCCCTTGCAATACTTTTGACAATTCCTCCAACCCATAGAAACAGTTAATGTGTCGTCACAGCCCTGTTATAATAAACCAAAGCCAGATAGACAAAAGACTTTTAATGAAACATAACGCCAGCACTGCTCACAAGTCTTTAAGCTCAAGTCCCAGTCAAGTCGAGTCTCAAGTCTCTTACGGTGGTAATGAGTGTTCATCTGCTGCATGCCATTCGATCAGCTTAGAAGCAAGATCTGTATTACAGACAGGAGTCCCAAACCTCGAGTCCGAGTCGAGTCTGAAGTCTTTTGAGGTTGAGTCTCAAGTCACTGTGTGTGACTTAAGTGCAACTTAAGTCCAAGTTGCAAGTACAAGTAACCATCTCTGTCTAATGCTAGCTAAGTTCAAACTTTCTGTCAAACTGAGCTCTTTTATGACTTTTGGTCCATAGTGTTGACAAATAAGAGAACTCAATCTGAGGATGAAAACAGTGAATTACAGTAGAAAGCTCCTTAACAAATGAATAATCAAAGCTTTTGTTGATATTGCTCTGTCAGTACATACACAATTAGGTATATCAATCTGTAATAAACAGTAATAAGATGCTATAAACTTCTCATAAGTTTTAATAACCATTATCTGTAAAGTCAAACGAGAGAGTAAAAAGATAACACATTTTTCTTTAATGCAGCATATCTCAGCTAAATATCTCAAATTGTACTTGAGTAAATGTTTTAGTTTAGATCTTTATTACCTCTGCAGCGCCTAAGGTGAAGCCAGTGGGTGGTTTGGAAGCTGCATTAGAGTATCTTGTTGAATTTAAGTTGGATTTCGTAGAATTTATTGAGAGCTAATGTTTCATTATTTGCCTTCCACAGCTTATGAAGGTGGTTAATGAAATGTGCCCCAACGTAACCCGGATCTATAATATAGGAAAGAGCCACAATGGCCTCAAGCTTTACGCCATAGAGATTTCTGACAACCCAGGAGAGCACGAAATTGGTGAGTATATGAAAGGCAACATGTGCTGTAATGCAACAGGATGTTATTGCTCAGTTCAATGTGCAATAACAACAACATCAGAGAAATCACGTTGTGTTCCTCTCATGGCTGCACATGTAGTAGCAGTGTTTGCATATTTTAATATCCCTTTATCTCTCCCTTCGTATGAACCTGTTGACCAGGTGAACCGGAGTTTCGTTACACAGCAGGTTCCCATGGCAACGAGGTGCTGGGACGAGAGCTGCTCCTCCTGCTGATGCAGTTCATGTGTCTTGAGTATCTGTCTGGCAACCAGCGGATACGTCACCTGGTGGAGGAGACCAGGATCCACCTCCTGCCATCCGTCAACCCCGATGGGTACGAGAAAGCCTTTGAAGTGGTAGGTCTGCAAGACGGCCATTAGTGACCTCATATCACACGCTGGCCTCTGGTTAATACAGCACTATATCTACTTGGTGGGTCTCCTTCTGATAAAAGCACATTTGGTGCAGGTACATGCCAGAAAATTGTTTTGAGAGACCTGGTGAAATGTATACAATAAGAAATTTATGTGCTGTGAATCAAGTGGACATGAACTGCGTGTAGAATACAAAAAAACAACAACAGCAACAAAAAAACACGTTTGGTTTTAAATCCGCTGCTAGCTGCCAGAATAAAGGTACAATTTTAACATAAATCAATAAAGATGAGTAATGAAGGTCAACGGCAAGTATGATAGTGCCTCGGACTGCATTCATACAGCACTTTTCTAGTTTTTCATCCACTTAGTCAGTGTTCACCCATTTATACTGTGCAATAATGGCAGGGGCCTCTGTACAAAGCAAACCTGCTCATCAGGAACCTGTAGACACACACTCACACATTGTTGAAAAAGCCATTCGGAGCAATTTGGGGTTCAGTGTCTCACCCAAGGTGAATTGAGGGATCGAACCACCAAACCTCTGATAAGATGACTCACTCTACCTCCTAAGCAACAGCCAGGCTTCTCCACAGTTGGGGAAATCACGTTATTTAGTGAAATGATGTGTGAGTGCACTTTACACGCTGCAGCACAGGTTTTGCACAGAAATCCACAGCCATTTATTTCGAGCAAACTATCTCGGAGTAGCTGCTACCTACCAGCACCAACTGGCAGAGTGACAAAGCAAATGATGGTGGACTCACAGAAGCTAATTATTTGGATCCGCCTTGCCGGCTGGATATGCACATAAGCCATGCTTAGGTAGGTAGCCACAACAACATAATAGGCCAACATAATATGCAGTCTGTGTTTCTTGTTTAGAAGTTTTCTTTGCCCCTGCAGTACCAATCCAAAATGACTTAACGTAACTTCAAGTACTTTTTGGTCTCCACTGTTATGGCAAAGTCAGACTACACAAAATCAGCCTGATAATAGCTCAACTGGGAAGACGTAGGGCGTCGGGTAGGCTCAGAAACAACCAATGAGCATCGGGTGCAACAATTGATTATTTCATCTTGAGTGTTGTTTCATCATGGACGACAACCGATGCCACCTCTAGGATGCCTCATGACCTGAAGACAGAAAGACTAGCATGTTTGATTTTTTTGTTTACCTCCCTTGTTAGCGGTAGTAGTCAGTGGTGAGCGATTCCTTGCAGATGTTGTCACACACGTCTTGAACTGCAAACAATGACTAATCGAGGAGAATTTATGACTCTTTAACTGCCTAATCTGACACATAACAGACAAAAATATCTTGTAGTCTGACCCTGGCATTAAGGTTTGGGTTATTCTCTCTCCATTCCACTGCACATTCCTTTTATGTGTGTAGAATGCAAGACTTTGTGACCAGTTTGAGATCAGCAGTGTGGCCCTTAAATGAGATGGGATGACAGGAAGGGGAGGTCTGATAGGAACTCCTGTCTCCTCTGTACCCGCCCTTAACACGATACCACTGCTGTGCCTCTTAACGGATGAAGAAAGTCCACACTTCCCATCATGCCATAACCTGAACCCTGAACCATTTTACAAGGCGCCATCGATAATCATGAAACTGTTGTAAGCACAAGTAACTAACATGTTTTCTGCTTCCCCTTCTTTGTGCCATTTTGTTTTCCATTATGCAGGGTTCAGAGCTTAGCGGCTGGTCTCTGGGCCGATGGAACAATGCTGGAATAGACATTCACCATAACTTCCCTGATCTCAACTCCATCCTGTGGGAAGCTGAGGCCAAGAAGTGGATCCCTCGCAAAATGTCCAACCACCATGTGCCCATCCCAGAGTGGTACCTCTCAAAAAATGCCTCGGTGAGTCTTGCTGACTCTGCTAGATTGACTGTTGTATTTTGAACTTGTTTCATGTGTTAATTTCCAGTCTGTCTACATGTAAAGGCAGTTGTCAGATTAGGATTTAAGAAAAATCTGCCTAAACTCTCCAGGCTGCAACTTTCAAGAGATTAAAACACTTGCGCTTAATTTCAGTTTTGTTTTTATTGTGATCCCCATTCAGCTTCTCATGGCTTCACCTACAGGTCACAAATATGACTCTGTTGTAGCTCTGCACTTCCTCCAGTTTAACAAACAAATCCCTCTGTAAAAGCCATCCTCCCCACGAAAAGGGTAAGCCAGCCACGTGGGCATGTCAGCGCGGTCTATTTTGGGAGGAGCGGATGCATTTGCTATTTGTGCTGAAGAGACTGTGAACTAAAATACACCCAGCGTTTCTATTTAAGTCTCATCCTCACGAGTGTTTTGACGTTACTGAGAGTCACGAGTGAGT
The DNA here is from genome assembly GCA_029874485.1 of Naso brachycentron. Taxonomy (NCBI): domain Eukaryota; kingdom Metazoa; phylum Chordata; class Actinopteri; order Acanthuriformes; family Acanthuridae; genus Naso; species Naso brachycentron. The sequence goes on from JAQFJA010000014.1 coordinate 7,807,369, forward strand.
CACACAGAGCCTCCAGAATAGCTGCTGCAGCTGCAGCTCTGGGATCCCCATCTGTGATCAGGAAGCTGTGAAAACTGTCCCCACTCGCCTCGCTGACCGGCCTAACCGATGCTCAGAGACAGGAGGGCTGGTTTAAATGCATTAGCCCAAACAGCGGGGGCAGTTTTTATCAATATTCTAATTGTAAGATGAGGAAACAAGTCCCTAGGTACAAGCTGCCTTTCTGCCTCTTGATGGAAATTCATTCACTTTTCAGAATAGTTGAGGTAGTTAAGCACATTGAAGTGTGTAAGCAGCCTTTTTGATAGCTTCTCACCCCCTCTTGGGAGCACATTGCGGTGAAATTGTTTTCAGCGTGAGGGAGTTAATTTAGCAACCACGCTGCTGAGATGATTGCGCAAATTACATTATGCTCGCCTCTCCTGTGTCCCTGCTGCAGGTTGCTGTGGAGACACGGGCTCTGATAGCATGGATGGAGAAGATGCCCTTTGTGCTGGGTGGCAACCTCCAGGGAGGGGAGCTTGTGGTGACCTTCCCATACGACAAAACCCGCTCCCCAGGGGTGAGCAGGGAGCAAACCCCCACCCCGGATGACCACGTCTTCCGCTGGCTGGCCTTCTCCTACGCCTCCACCCACCGCCTGATGACTGATGCCAGCCAAAGGGTCTGCCACACAGAGGATTTTGCGAAGGAGGACGGCACCATCAACGGAGCGTCCTGGCATACTGCGGCTGGCAGTTAGTGTCCACAGCTACCCGGGTGTTTTCTCACTGATCCTGACACTGTGTTATGCAGGATTTCTCTGCTTAGCTTTGAGCCTTTGAGCTGTAGCTTTGTTTAGCACCCATGAGCACATCTGCATATTCAGTACTAAACCTCTTTGGCTGTTTCAAACCTTCTAGGTTGTAGCTCGAAGCATCATGTAAGAATTCAAAGGCAGACAAACAAAGAAAGGCAAAAGTGACACTGATTCAAATGCATTTCACTCCTAATTATCACCACAAACTCTGGCCAATAACTGGACAAAATGTTACCCGAAGTGGATGCTGGCCTACAGATATGTTTCTCTTTCTTGGCAGGTATGAATGATTTCAGCTATTTGCACACCAACTGCTTCGAGTTGTCGATGTATGTGGGTTGTGACAAATTCCCTCATGAGAGCGAACTGCCTGAGGAGTGGGAGAACAATCGCGAGTCTCTTCTTGTCTTCATGGAGCAGGTACAGAGGCAAAGCAGCCCCCGCAGCTCACACATACACCCAAGAAAACCTGCATGCACGAAAACAAGCCACAGATAAACAGACTTATTTCAATTATTTTAAAGTATTTTGGGAATATGTTAAAGCTTATTTGAGGACTAATTTGTTTCTGTTTTTTTCATTGGAGAATTTACTACAAAGTGCTGCTTAAGTGAAACACAAGCTGATCACAAACTGAACAGGATAGACATTTAACTGTCAAACAGGGTCCAGCTGATATGGGATTTCTGGGGCTGATGCTGATACCGATATTTGGGGGCAATAAAAATTCTGATATCTGATACACTGGCCGACATCGTGTATATAATATCAGCTGAATGTGGTAATCAAATATTTGTACCAAAGATACGTGATAGGGGCAGGATATCTTACATTTTAACAACCATTCCTAACATTTCAGCACTTATTACCTATTAAATGATGGACCGCCCTCTGCTGGACAAACCACATTGATACACCATTTTAATCCACTTAACCAAGCATTTTTCCGCCCTTAAAACAGTTTTAATAATCGGTACATATCGAAGAACAGATACCGATATGTCTGCGAAAGGCCAATATTGGCAGATAATATCAACAAACCAATATATTGACCATGTCTTACTGTCAAATAAATAAATAATGTTATGATAAAACTAATTCCCTTTCTTAAATGTAATGAATGAATCCTCCGACGAAGACAGCACACAATTGTTAGTCCACCAAAAAAGCTAAAAGCCTCATCTTAAAACTGATAGTCTAACCTCAGAGAGAGAGAAACTCACCTGGTGCATTCCGGTGCTCCTCCTTTACTTGCAAACTCAAATATGTATGCTTTCAATGCAGTCAGCCTGTGAATATCAGTAGAAAACTCTGGGAGATTCCATGATACATAAGTGTTGAAAACACTTCAAAACATGATAGACTTTGGACAAAAAAATCTACCTGCTTAGTAGTACATATGTCTGTAATTTTTCTGTAATATCGCTTATGACTAGCAGATGTCATAAAAAAAAAAACAGCTCCTTTACTAATGTCTTATTTAATGACCCATATCAGTATATTTACCAATAGTTCTTGACAATGTAATGTAATCAGTAGATTATAAAATCCAGATCTGGCCCCATGTTGGGACTTGCAGCTTGTATTTAAATATTGATGCTGGATAAAGAGAAAAGATGTGAGAACAAGATCATGAATTAAACATCATATCATCACATTATATACTATACAGTACACTGTGTATAAATTATTAGGGAGATAGTAGTGGGATGAACTTGGGACAGGATTCACACAAGCTTGCATGCTGTTCATATGCAGGTGCATCGTGGGATCAAAGGTGTGGTGAGGGACGTGCAAGGTCGTGGAATAGCTAATGCAACCATCTCTGTGGAGGGAATCAGCCATGATATCCGCACAGGTAGGCCCCCGACATCACATCTCACCTGATTCTTAAGTATTATTTCAGCTACTAAAGGAACAATGTGAAACTATTTTACCTTCAAATAAGAGTCTCAAAGTCGTTTACTTGAGCTAAGTGTAAGTATCATCATCAAAATGACCCTAATTAAATCAGAAGTAAAAGTATAATGTGGAAGTAAAATGTTCCCTATAATTATTTCATTATTTTATGTGATGTTTCTGGATTAATATTACTGCATTATTATTGTGTATGTTGCATTTTACTGCTGTAGATGGTTAAGGTTGAGCTAATTTTAACTGTTTTGTAATGCATCATAATATATAAGATCATCATATATCTGTATGGGAGATCCAATTATCTCTATAAAGTAAAAAAACAGGCTGTTTTCAGCTTTGTGACGACACGTTATGCAGCTAATCCGAGAGGATTTTTAAAGAGTTCTCCCAAGGTTGTTTTTGTCACTGTATTTACCGTAAAAAGGAAGAAAACTTCGAATGCAAAATCACAAAATTTTGCATTCCACCATTGGTGAGCTGCCAGGATCAAACCACACACTGCATATATACAACAGTGGCCTTGCACTCAGAAATTGCACAAAATACAAATATTTACAAGTTGTTGCCAAAATGGATCACAAGAACAAACAGTACCAAACACACACGCTCACTTTAAACACTTTGTGTCTGTCTGTCTTTGTCTGTTATGCAACATGTGGATACTTTTGTCCATCATCTCTGAAATTTAATGAGTAAACTAATATTTTGCAATCCCAGGCTTCCCCCACAATGACTTCACTGTCTCACGAATGAGTCACTCTTAACAGTACAATAGTGCTCCAGTGTATGATGAAATAATGATGGAATAAAAGACAGCTAATGTTTTTTAGCTTTGCTGCGAGTGTGACTCAGTCATGAGTCGTCGAGGCCCTCTGCTCTAAATTTGACTATTGATTGGATTCCTGTGAGGCAATCTCTGCTGCTCACTTTAAAAAAATGCAGCCTTCAAAGCCAAAGTAGTTTTGTACGTAGAGCGTGAAATCAAATGTCCAAAAGGACATTAGCCATTATTATTCCTGGAACTAAGATTAAGTCACTGCTTCCTGTTCTCAGTTGCAGTCGAGAAAGATTTAGGGTATTTATTTTGAAAATTGTACCTTTTCAGATGCTTTCAATTTACTGTGGAGCTGTATTTAAATCAGACAAAGCATTCTTTCTTCCATCAGAATGAATCAACTGTAGTCACCAAGAAGGAAGAGCAGACGGCCAGACGGAGGATTCATTAGCTCATTAGCATTTTTTATTGAAGCAATTCTGGAAACAATTAGATTCCTTTCTGCCATCTGAATGTGAGTAATGTGGGCACAGATGTCTGTGTGGCCTAACTGTTCGCATCAGCTGTAGATCAACTGCAGAGGCAGAACTGCCGTCATATTTCACTTGTCTCAGTGGTCGATGAAACGTGTCAAGTGGGTGGACGAGCGGAAGGGAGCGTCATTTTTGTGAGGGAGTTGAAGGTTTAAAAAAACACAAGCACACTCATGTTCCCAGGTCACATCAAGGAAGCAGTCGGCAGGGAGAGACCGAGGAAATCCAACATGACAAAGCAGGGCTATTTTTAAAAATTCTAAAAAGGAATATAGAACATTTCTCATCTCAAAAGTGGAGCACAAAGACCTCTCTAACTTTTATTAAGACTTTAGATGAAAGCTTTGTGGAATTTGCTTTTTGCTGCTGCTTAGCAAGCTCTTTGAATTCAACTTTCTAGGACAGAATTTACATATTGCTGCCGCTGCACCAATAATGTGTGATTGTAACGCTTGTTGGGATTTAACCTAAACATAATATTTACATGGTCCCTCATAAGTAAAACCCACAAGGATACAACATCAAGCAGAATGTTTTACCTGAGAGAAAAGAAGTGCTTGCTATTGGCTGTTCCAGAGGTGGTTAGATAATTTCCTTACTTATAACATTTAAAGGGTGACTTCACCTTTTTGAAATGCTATTCATTAAGAGCAGTTTACTTTAACAGGGAAGCGTGATTAAGCTTGTGACAACAGTTGCATAATGTTAGTATCTCACCTGGGGTTCGAGACTTCAAGGGTTTACAGCATAAAAAAATGAATTAAAAAAATTACATCAAAATATTGTAATGTGTCGTTAAATCCGCTGTGTTTTTTTCTTTATGTCACAATAATGATAGGTAGCTAATAGAAAATCACACCTGTTAACTAAATCAGGCTAACTTTTTGATAAATGTCATGCATGATAGGCTAATTATCTTTTTGCTAATTTAATTGAATTAAATAGTCTGCCTTATACAGTACTGCAAATTAGCTAATATTAAGCTAGGCTACATCCTTTTTTACAATATACTGGACCTGTGCTTAGATTACAGTCCAGGAGCTAATTTATTATGTTTTGACGGATGTCAACGGTGAACTTGAACTACAAGCTAACAATCAACAAAAACATGTGTCTAGAGAGGAACTTAAACAGGTTACTGCCATTTAACCTTTAGCTTACCTGGCAGAAACTTGACTTAATAATTTCATAGTGCTCTTGTTTGAAGTTCAGTGTCACAATATTAAGAGATCAGATTCAACATACAACACCCCGGCGCAGTAATCTATAAAACTACAAGCACATATGCAAATTACATACAATTTTTTGTGTGTTTTCAGCTGCTGATGGCGATTACTGGCGCTTGCTAAACCCAGGAGAGTACCGAGTGACAGCCAGGGCTGAGGGCTACAACCTCAACAGTAAGAAGTGCGAGGTTGGTTATGAGATGGGCGCCACCCGGTGCGACTTCATACTTGGTCGCACCAACCTGTCACGAATCAAAGAAATAATGGAAAAATTCAACAAACAGCCCATCAGAATGCCACTGAGGCAGCTCCAAGCTCGCAGGTCCAGAGCAAGACGACTGGGAACATAATGACTGTATGAGGAGGAATTAAAAACAAACATCTGCTCCGAACAGACTGGGCTGAACTTCAAGCCCAGGTTTGAACCTCTTAACAGATGCCTTAAGAGTGCTCTCAGTAAAAGTTGTTTTGGAAGATTTAAAATGTGGATTAATTTAAACGAGATGCATGACTGGCTTTTGTTTCCCTCTTTTTTGTTTTTATTTCATCCCCGAGGAAAAGCTCTCTCTTTGTTTGTTATTGTCATCTCATCTTTTCTTGATATGGTAAATGTTTAAGTATTTTATTCTGTCAAATGTTTATTTTTATGAATCCTCTTTTTCAGTCTATAATCTACCATATAATTCTACCATCTGCCCTAAATACTGATGTTGAAGTAACAGGACTTAATCCCATTAGAACTTGTTATATGAATGTCAGAAAACTGATTTATGAGTAACAGATGAGGAATCTGTGTTGGCATCTAATTTTGGTCAATATGAGAAATGGCCATGACTGTCATCATGTGAATACTTATTAACTTATGTAACACACTTATGTAAACCATTACAAAAGCTCTATGACCTGCATTTGTACAATGAATGGTCTTTTAAAAAACTTGTGGACTCAGTGACTTTTTTGTGTCGTTGATTATTTTTTTATATGCTTTTGTTTTGGCAAGTTACTGAATAAAGACAATGTTTGCACAAACTGAAATTTTGGAATAGCTTGTAAGGAAGCGTGCGGATTTTATTTGCATCAAACAATCTGAAAATCAGTTATTAAGCTTCACTTGTAGCACTTTTTGTACAAGTTAATGCAGTTCAAAGTGTCTGTGACACTTTATTAAATGTGTTTATTTTGTTATGACTTCATGATAGTGCTTTATCTTATAGTTCTGTAATTTTCTAACAATTTCCAAGTCCAAGTTTCCTAAAATAATGTAATTCAGAACTAAATCTAGCAAAAATTTTGTTGAATTTTTACACTTCTAATATTTCCTTTTTTTTAATTAACTGGGCTACTATATATCATTAAGGCTGTAGAAAGGCTTTGCACATCACACATAGACCCGATGATGACAAAGCTTCTCTATGTGATGAGTTGCGGGTGAAAACAGTCTATCTCTGCTTTTAAGCATGCTTAAACTACTTATCATAGAAAATTCTTAGAAACACAGCTTAAATTCTCATTGTTGATGCTGCATAATAAATGAAAGCCCACTGTTTTACAAACATCAGGCATATCTCTCAATTATTTTAACTGATTAAAACCCATAACATCCTTTAATATGTAACACCCAACCTAATATGTGTCTTTCATGTACATACTTTCTGTTTCACCTTTTAAAGTCACTGACTATGGTTTAGTGCTGGAAGAAACAAGATAAAATTAACAAGCTTTTATATGTCTTCTACTCTCCAGTGCTCCCAGATGATGACAGGTGTGTGAGCCTCTGTTCAATAACCTTTGGAGGAGGAGATGAGAGGCTGAGGTCTTCCTCTAATTGCATGTTGGCCAGAGAGGAGGAAGGCTGGTGTTGTTGTCAGAAGAAGTCAGTGATCTGTAAAAAGCCCCAGCAGAGCTCTGATAATTAAAGCCTTTCCTCCTCTGCACTCCCAGGATGAGATCTCACAACAGGAATCAAATTAGATGATGCTTAAAATTAACCACAGCTACAACAAGGAAGTTATGGGAATGAAATAGAGTTTATTTGCCCATTAGGGACATTTAATCAAGCAGGAGTGAATGTTTAAACAGAGTTGATTTTAATATTATTCATACAAAAAACAACAGCACTTCAGTAAATCAGTTTCTACAGCAAATGTTTTGATTTTATTCATTTTGTTCATTCAAATTACAGCCTTGTTTCATTTCCTGATCCTTACAAACAAGTGCCAGGACCTAAATATTAAAAGTTCTATCTTTTAGATTTGTGCACTTTCCACAGGAACCATTTTAATACAATGGGTGACATCTGCCATTTACTGGTCAGCATGCTTAAGTCTGACACAATTAGTCATAAAACATGGATAAATATACAAAATTTACCTTTAATCTCTGACTTTCAATTGCCCATTGGTATATTTTCAAGTAAAACAAATCATACATACTGAAAAATTCCTGTTTGACCATTAAACAGTGCACATGTTCATTAATAATAAGAACTTGTAAGACAAACTGAAGTTCAAGCTTGTCCCATATGGCCTGCAGACAGTCCTTGTCAGTCCAGGTGGGTGTGGATCATGGTGTGGTTGCACAGTGTGCAGGGTGTGCAGCGCAGTCGCTGTGGCCTGCAGCTGTGATACGGCTCAGATGTGTGGGAAGACACAGGCACCAGCTGACCTCGCCAGCAGTTGAAAGGCCAGCGCTTCTTCAGAAGTCGGTCCAGCCTTTGAAGTGAAGAGTGCCGCCTGCTATCACAGGGGTGAGTCGCCACGCGGCTTTGCTAAACCGGCTCTTAACCTCTGCCTCTCTGGAGCCTCTGGGACAGATTAGACTGTCTGCTGGACATGAAAGATGACAACCTGATCAGGAAAGAGAAAGATGGTGATTGAAAAGTTTGAGGAAAGTAATTTGAAGACACATTCAGTTTTGCTCCATGATAAGCAAAAGACAGAAGTATTTTGTTTAACTGTTTTAAGTTAAATTATAAGAAAATTCTAGTTCCTTTCAACCTTTCTTGAACAGTGCTTCCCATTTTTAATAATCACATTATACTTATTGAATGTTACTGAAAGCGACCTACTGGGAATGTAGCAACACTGCTGACACAAAGTCGCATGGAGGTTTTAAACAAAACTCAAGTTTTTTGTTTTTGTTTTTTTTTAAGAAAACAAAAAGGAACAGAGTAGAATTTTTTCAATTTGAATCATTTCAGTAATGACGACAAAAACAGTAGTATTCATCATTCAAGCACAAAAATGGGAGCTCATACAGAGGATAAGAATCAAAGCAATTTGAAAACAACCAAACTCCACTGTGTGGCGTGTGAAGCTGTTGGAAAATAAAAAGGCGACTGACTGATGAGACAGCCCTTTTAAAATGTAGCTGCTCCGGCACAGATGTTGCAGGTTTAGGCAATTAGAAAAACGACTCCACCCGAAAGCAGCCTGCAGAATCACAGCAGAGCACACAGGACACACACTGTGAGTGGAGTCATCGCACACAGCTGCTCCACGCAAGAGCTCTGGATTCAGTGTCTGACAGTGTTGCTGCTTGAGACCTTTTGTAAATTATATTGTTGGAAAAAAAGGATGACTTATCTGCATAATAATTAAATATGATTGAAACTTGCATGACCTCATGGCACATGGCTTAACAATCCTGTCATTTGTTACTTTAACAAATGCTTTAATCTGCATATTGAGTATTAGTAGTAATATTAGCACGAATATTTTAAGTAAAATATCATTGAATTGTTCAGAATTTCTCCCAGCTGGTTCATGTGCATGTCATCTCTCTCTCCATCTAAATCTATTAATCTAAATATTTTGAGGGCCTTGCAGCTCACACAGGTGTTTGCACTTTGTAGCTAATTGACCCTCTGCACAGGCTGTAGATGAGTGGAGCTATGCTGAAAATAATAGGAACTCACCAAACTGAATTTCCTAAAAAAATCTATAAAATATGGCACAGATTTAGTGGAGAGTGAGAGAGATGTCAGAAAGGACAGTTTCCTGTCATTCCAAATAAATAATGGTTAAAGTCGAGCAAATGATCATAGTGAGGTGACTAAAACACTTGATTAATGTCAGTTAAAGATTGTTGGAAACTGTCAGTGCTTCCAATGTAAATGCTTATTCAGATGTTGGTGTTTGTATCAGTGGGCAGGAGATATTTTTGATGTTCACACAATATATTCATCTTAACCAACCATTTCAGTTTTTAGATGAAACATGATTGGTTGTGTTGACTAGCTTAGGTGTAGCTTAGCTTAGCCTGTAGTTTCTTGTATTCTCAGTGAAATCCCTTGATTCTTCTTCTTGACTTTTAATGTGTCGCACAAACAAGACATGTCTGCTTCACCATCTGTTCGTCCCTCACGATGTCCCTCCCATCTACACTAGGTAACACAACTAAGATTACTGTAACATTAATGTAACATTACTTAGACTAGAAAAAAACAGGCAGACGACAACAGAAGCAGGTGCGTCATGTAGTGTAGTGCCCTCTTTGTAATACTGCTTATTTAGGGCAATTATGAATCAAAGACCAAAGACCCTAACAGAATAGACCAGCATCTTGTGAGATGTCACTGTACACCATAGAGTAAAATACACAAGTGCCCATTCTCCCACTGGTAAGTACGGCCCACTTTACTATAAAGACTATGGCTGGACCATTTTGGGATTTTCAGGGCCGATGCCGGTATTAAGAGGCAAGAAAATTCCAATATCCGATAAATCAGCTGAATGTGGTTATCAAATACTTGTGACAAAGATACGTAATGGAGGGAGAATATCTTTCATTTTAACAAACTTTATTCCAAACACCAGTTCACTGAACAGTAAACACTCCACATCTTAGTTATTAAATAACAGACTGTCCAGAAAAACTACATAACTAAACCATGTTAAATCACTAGTCCGAGGATGTTTCTGGGCTTAAAAAACTATGTTAATATCAGTGCATACTGGAGAACATATACAGAATACCGACGTATCTGTGATGGGCCAATATCGACCGATAATATCGTCAAGCAGATATATCAGTTAGACCCTAATAAAGACTTACAATGACTTTAAACTTGCAATTTAAAACAAAAAACAGAAAAACAAAACCAATCAATCTCCTTGGTGAAAATGCAGTATTGACACTTCAGAGCAGAAGCCAATTCCACAGTCAGCCAGCCAATGTGTGTCACACATTTTCTTATACAGTCCAGCAAAAGCACATGCTGATGTACACGAGAGGAACAAGAGGACGCACGGAATAATCTGCACATGATTTTTGTTTATTAATTTACAAAGCGGATGCCGGATGCTCCATCACAATTTTCACTAATTCAACCAAATGTTACTCAGATGTGGAGGCAAAAGTCAAGGTCAAATTGTTCAGGTTTTTGGAGTTTGAAGGAAACACAAAGCAGCACTCAAAGCCTGCATTCAAGTCATTTGTGCAGTTTGATATTTTTGTGGTTTGCAACGGATAAAACAATCTCTTTGACGATTAATACTTTTTAAAAATACGTTCTGTTTTTTGTACCTGTCAAAAAAGATGTTACTGTATTCTTTTTTTAACCAGTCTCTGGATGAAAGTGTCATTTTATCTTTACACGTTTTAAAAAAAATTGATCTTGCACTGCTGCTCTAAATCACCTGAAGGCATTAGGAAAGCTTTGTTGCTTTGCCGACTTCAGATATTCTGTTTCAGTGACTAATGTGCTCAAGATTCAGACATCCAGAGCTTTGATATAAACTGCTTTTGCTTCTTGGTCCTGAGTCAAAGGGTTTATTAAGATAAAAACAACAATCATTCCTTTGTTTTACAATGCCAGATGTCCACTTTCTACTTCAAGTTGTGGTTTATTTCTCACTCAAGGGTCCAGTTGCCCAAGTGAGTTGAGGTTAACTGTGATTAAGCTGTGTGTTACGGTCAGTGCCGCCCACCTGAAGATAATCACTGGCTCCCGGGGTGTGAATCAGTGTGCAGAATCTCAGTCATTTACAGCTGAGGCCGTCTCACTCAGCCACTCGTGTTGTTTCATTACCACCTGCGCTGTGGTGTGAACAGAAAAATCGCTTCCCACTGACTCATACTGATTGTAGGTGGAAACGGCAAAATTGCTGCTGTTACAAAAGTCAAATCACTCTTGACAGACTGCCCCATGTTTTTTTTTTCTTGTTGACTATGTTCCAGTACAAGTCTGGAAAATGAGATTTCACAGGGTGGGAAAAGTGGCGTTTGCACCAGCCAGATTAGCCTTTACTAGCAATACCAGTTGAACTTGACAACCATGCACTGTGTGATAGCTTCTCATAAAAACACTATAGCAACATGTTCACAGATAGATGTTAGCCAGCACTGTGTGAACAACTGATTTAATGAGGCACAAATAAGATAAAAGCGCTGACAAACAACGGAATGTTAAAATTTTCACTACTGTTGCTGCACAGAGCAGCCATCTTGGGTTTATGTGTCTCCTGACTTTCCAAGTTGGAAATCTGACTTCACGGGACGTTTCAGTAGAAATGTCCAACTGGGAGCTCAGAAATTCCAACTTCTGACCATGTCATCTATCCAAGACTATCATGCAAGTTTAATAGAAACTGCAAGACTCTTTGGCTACTCTGATGATTGCAGCTTCAGAGAAAGGTGGAGAGAGTTCATCGGGTCTGGGAGATATTTTTGTGCGGGTAAGACAGAAACCTGGCAGGTGAAAAGTAATTCCAGGAAAATTAGGTCAGGCAAGGTACTGGGCTAGGTAGCCTTGAAGTTTGGATTCATTATGAGCCTCGCTTGGCATAGCAATGTTGCACAAGTTTCAGTTTTTGCTCAAATAAATGCTAGAAAAACAGAGGATTGCTTTAATGTAGTGGAAGCTGTCTTTCTCCTGTTTTTAACAAGTTCATCTGCTTTGTATTTGTCAAACAAATGCTTAACAGCCTTTAAGGAGAACTTCAGTATTATTCAACCTTTCAATCTGTTTCCCAGTGTGTGTGTGTGTGTGTGTGTGTGTGTGTGTGTGTGCTTGTGTGACTGATGGGGGACAACTACTTTGCAGCTCGGTCCTGTTTTAAGGATGGCTGATGCAGCTGGCAGGCGAGAAATGAGCTAGAACAGGATTTCTGGGGGCAAATGTGCACCGCCAAAGTTCATCCATTAAAGTGCTTGTTTTCGCAACTGACCTGCTCAGCATGTATATTATTTCTCTTACTCTTCACTTGTTTCAGGCTGTGTGTAACCAAATCTCATTCTAAAGTCCTATCGTATGTCGTCAAATTGTAGGAGCTCCTCATTTGAACACTTGGGCTCCAAGTATACAGGCAGCTGTCACAGTCATCCACACTCTTGAAGTTGTGTAACTATCCAGCCATGACACTGAAAATGATGAGACAAAACTCCTAATTGTTCTCCAAATTCACCACTTCTGCTCTGATCTTCTCTCAGTTA
>JAQFJA010000014.1:7842222-7870241 GCA_029874485.1 Naso brachycentron
TGTGTTGATCCTCAGACAGAATTCGAGAAGGTTTTTCTTCATCATAAGTAGCTAGCGAGAGTGAGCATATTGCTCATAACCAGGACACTCAGTACACGTGGAGTCCTGCAGATGGCAGGGGAGACAGCCAGTCCAGCTAGTCCTGAACGTCGCTTTCACCTGAAACTCAAGAAGCACCTCTTAAAGAGAGTCACTTGCAATCAGAAAGCCTCCATTTAATTACAACACACAGGAAATTACCGAGTGAATGGGTCAGGCGCTGATAAGAGGCTGAGCCCTGGGGATGACAGCTCCTGAAACCCGAGGAGACCCAATCTCAAAGCCGACTTATCACAAAGGCTAAGTCTGGAAGCCTGACAATCTGATTGTACTGTCATCCAGATTCATAATTAATATATTTATCAAATTAATCGCTGAAAAGAGCCCTGGCCTCCTAAACAGTAGGCAGATTCATTTGCCACTGGCTCGGCTTACCGCTAATAACAGTGTTGTCAGTGAAATGGGCCCAGAGGGGGCCGATGCCCCAGACCTCATGACAGACAAATTGCTCATCTGTGTAGGGATGATATAGGGATTTTAGAGAGTGAAAGAAAGAAAAATGTCATTGTTTGGTGACAACCACAATTGCAGCCTTGTTTCAGATTGTGAGTACTGAGTTGGAGGAACACGAAAGGGTATTTTCTGTTTGGGGAGAGCTGAAAATACCTGTTGTTATTCCTCTGGTTTTACAAATCACTCATCAAAGGGGCTTTTTTGTTGCTGTCACATGTTGTTCAAGTGAAGAAGTATGTTCACAGCATATCATCACACAGATGGAAATGAAACAGTGCTGTATAACTCTCTGTGGAAGACACATTCATCATCACCAAAGCTGCAAAATCTGCAAAATCAATCCCAACTTAAAGTACTTAAGCCTTCGTTCATTGTGTAACTTCAAGTGTTTGTGATCAATAATGTATTCCTAATATGTAACTCTCTAAAATTTATTCATTGTCTTCACAAAGACCTTCATTTTCCCCTCCTCTGTGTAGGATGTGTAGGAGCAATGTCAATTAAAATGATCTTTACATTTAAAACACCTCTTGTGTTGTTAATGTTGTTAAGGAAAGAGTGACCTTTAATAGAGTTTAAATCTTCTCTGTCAAAGACATCATGTCACCCATCATGTCTATAGTAGCTAATTACAAATTGGACACATATGGTTCAATTTAGAGCGCTAATGAGAATCTTGAAGAGCTGCTCAGAGAAAGCGAAGCGGCCTCTCTTTGTCTCCTGGATTTCCATCTGGGGCCCTGAAAAGCCTGAAATGAACCATAATTATTGGTCATCAAGCCACGTCATCAGGTACTGATTGTGGAGCTGTAATCTCATGATAAATGTCTGAAAACACAAGCCCAAAAAATCCCAGTAGATGAGAATCAATGACAGAGACACATTTTTGTTTCTTATTTGCTTATATAACAACATATTGATTAAATACAATTAAGTGTCCCAGTAGTAATATATATTATATGTTATTTTATTACACTTTGTTGACCTACTGTGTTCTCAGATTCTGGGGCTTTATAATTATCTGCCTTTTATTGTGTTGTTTACCATTTATTGTCCTTCATACTTTCAAGTTATTAAGATTTTAAAAGATAAAATCACTAATGTGAGTAGAGTGTTCACATTACTGTAGAAATATTTTAAAAAGGGGAAAAAAAACTACATATTTAACAGTTATTTTCAAACCTAAATCATATCTGAAATTAAATTCTAATACTTTTTTTGAGAGCAGTAATACAAACAGTGCTGACGTTTTGTCATCTTTTGTTGGTGTTCACTGAGAAGTCACTATACCAAAAAATGTAATCACTGAGCTGAAAATCAACTCATGATTTTGACATTAAAGGACCATACCATTTTATTTTTTACTTCTCACCATTAGCAGAGATCACGCCTACCTTCTACAAATGTTGCTGTTTAAATTCGACCATGTGTTTCCTTTAGTAGATCTCAGGCTGCGTTTTTAAACCCCATTTACTGCCATTCATGTTAGAGCAGGGTATAGAAACACTATAAGACATGTGAAAGTTACTAGGTATAGGCAATTCATCCTTCAAAAGAGAAAATCTGTGTTTATTTGGTCAGAAATCACTGAGCAAGAGGGAGGGGAGCCTGGAGCCATTGAGACGAAAGTTATTACGCCTGGAAAAATATAATGTTTTTTCAATATGGACAAAATGTAAACAAACGTGATATCTCATTGGTAGAGCTTTTTGGGGAAAAATGTGTGGGGTTTATGTAACCTATGTGGCGGATGTTGACAAAGGGCAATGACATGTAGGAACACTGGTATGGTTCTTCAATAAAAGCTGCATTTAGAGGACATAAACATGCAAAACTCCCAAAAGTAAAATGCAAATTTGAGGACTAGGCAGCAAAAATGCTGGTGGACATGTGATGATAATCATCATTCACTTCTTTTTCTGTCTATAGCACAAAGAAACAAAAGTGCTTCAATGGTAAATGCTCTGCTGATCTTCTCTTGTTTACTTAGTAATAATGTTGTTTTAACATGTTGTCCTCCTCAGCACTTACATTGCATAGTTGGTGTTTATGCCGTCTGTCAGCAGCCTGTCGAGGTCCTCTTCCTGCGAGAGAGGCGGCCGGTTCAGCTCTGAAAGGCTGAATGGAATGACTCTTCACTGCCAGCGACTGCAGCAGGCAGGTAGCTGTAAAGGCCGGCCTGCACCAATCAACTTAGTTAGAGGGCTCTCTCTGTAATTGCCGACTATTAGAATATGTGGCACGAGGGGTTCAACACTATTTTCAAACATGATGAAATGGCATCAAGGCCTCCTCTCACAGCCAGTGATAATTGAACAATTAAACTTTAGCATACAAATTACCTCTTCATATGGCATAATAATTACTGAGGCAGGCCAGTCACAAAGAAGGCTCCACAGGGTTGATACCATAACTGTTCACACTTTCATACTTCATTTTTGTGCCTATGTTTAACTGGGTTTAATATAGCTGTAAGATTATTAGTTTTTTGGCTTTGTAAGTCATTGGACAATTAGCAATTTGGCAAAAAAAGACCCCAAAAAGCCTTGTTCAATTTCATTTTTACAGTCTTCTTTTGGAGCCTCCTTTGCTTTTTCAGGTAAAATTGTCATAATTACAGAGATGATTGAGACATTTGGGACATTTTCAGACCATTTGCTTCAGGTCGTCCAGCTGCAACCCCTATTAAACATCTTGAATTAGACGGGATTTAAATCACCTGGTTTGATTGGGGCAGTTAAGCACTTCATGCTCCCCGCTGCAGAATGCTAATTCACTCTGAATGAACGAACAGGAATACTCAGAGAGCATATGGAGAATCTCTCATATTAATAATTCAAAGGAAACGAGCAAAAATTAGTGAGTAGAGCCACAGCGGTGTCATGTCGCCATTACTTCTGCAAATGAGATATTTGATTTGAAGGATTGAAAATGGAAATATCGTCTGCAAGTTGAATTAATGCCTTTTTTCTGCAGTGCTAGAAATTGAATATCATCCAATTCTGACAAATACGTGAAATTCATCCCACTATCATTCACAAGATTATGCTTGTTTCATTCTGCTGAGGTCACTCAGCCCTCCATACAATAAGCCCCCACCATAATGAACTCTGATGCCTAAGTACACTTTAGAGGGGACCTGAAAGCCCTCAGCAGCTCCTCAGACACACACAGTGGAGCTCTTCAGGTGCATTAGGTGAAAATGACATTAACGCAGACAAAGGTAGCAAAGCTTTAGGGTCCACTTGAGGCAGGCAGTGGACCTGAAGAGGGCCTGTGGTTCAGTCCATGACAAAAGGCTGAAGACAGCAGCATGGGTCCTGCAGCAGCAGTGTATGGACACCAAAACAAGTAGCTGCTAATATTTCTGCAAAATATGTCTTTTTAGCATTTTGTGCACTCGGTTCCCAAAAGAACATAAAATAAATGGTGAAGTTGAAGACAAATATGAACTCATGACAATGTTTGACCCCATCTCCTCCACGATGGACAGTCAGAGATGAGAAGGACAGATTATGAATTTGATATTAACTCCTACCGAAAAGGCCAAACTAGGAGCATGAAGCACATTTAATATAGCCTATAAATATGGCTTCTCACTCTCTCTCACACACACACACACACATGCACGTCATTTGCAAGTTCCAATACAAGATGATTATATGTGTTGATACGTCAAGGCAAAAGATGAAAATGATTGGAAATGTATCACGAGGCGGTGATTGTGGACAATATTAAACTCCACAAAGAAGCTTTTGTTCTCGAATTCCTGCAGCAGTTCTGCCAGTATTGCCTCTGCTTTAATTTAATATCTATTTATTTTACTCCATTGTATGGGTTTTATTGAGGTTGCGCCTACTTTATCGCCCCGATCTCGACCAGAAGTGAAGGTCAGGAGAGGCAGAGTGCCTCTGTTTATTGGCTTCCATTGAGCCCATATGAGCTGATTTGGCTATCTGTCCTTGATATTAAGTTCTTTCATGGTATTTTGTGCTATCCGGATATTGTTTAACACCACATTGAGATATTCACTGTGTATTTACAGCTGAAATTAAATATTCTTCATCACTTTTGTAATATCCTCTCTGTGGGCTCATGCAGGATGTGAGAATCTTGTTGGATGTTCTTAGCAGACTATCTACAAGTTCAAGAGAAAAAAACAATATGTATTTCATCTGTGTGCTCTCATAAACTATGTAGCCTAATGTAAAATCTTATATTTACAGCCAACTCTTGGATAAACCTCTTGATATTTTTGTAATAAGTCTGTTCTGTGCTCTCAGAGGTCAACTGGAAATATGTAAGATAATTTTATTTCTTTATTCAGCCTCATCTTGTGCAGGTATATCATGAAATTAGTCGTATTTACGAGAATAAACACAAACTTTACTGAGCCCTATATGCAAAAACACAAGAAAAATGTGATTTTACCACAACAAGGAGTCAGGTTAACATGTTATCTTTGTAACAGAAGCAAAACTGGATGCACAGATTTGCGCTATGCTTTTAATTCAATGATAGAATCTTGACAGCTTTCAGTTTGTGATTTCCAAGAACTTAAAAAATCTGAAAAGTGTGGCTTGTTTTTGCTTTTTTTAAGGAATTCCTCTTGGCTGTTATCACAGATGATAACCAGCCTACATTTACTCCTGCTTAAGTAATTTAAAACTATTTGTATAAACATATGTTGACGTTTTAGGAGATTTTTTTCTTTTCAAAAATGTAGTTTTTACTTGATTATTGTGACAGCTAATTCCTATTTTGCAGACTTTGACTTAACATGTCATATGTAAGGAACTTTCTC
Organism: Naso brachycentron; assembly: GCA_029874485.1. Classification (NCBI taxonomy): domain Eukaryota; kingdom Metazoa; phylum Chordata; class Actinopteri; order Acanthuriformes; family Acanthuridae; genus Naso; species Naso brachycentron. The sequence goes on from JAQFJA010000014.1 coordinate 7,847,579, forward strand.
CAGCTGAGAAAGAACTACAACTCTGAAAGGCATTTTTAAAAGACTTTCAATTTCAATCTGTAGATGAGAACTGCTTCAGACTGAACATTTGCAAAACTGTTGACTCAGCTGACATTCAAAGTTTATTGTTAAACATGACAACTGCAGCAGAGAAATAATCAGACCACAGTTTGTTCCCCAGCTATTCTGAAGCTTTTGATTACATTGCGGGACTTTTTAACCTAAATTACAAATGTTCAGTTATAGCAGGCAGTGCTGATGAAACTCATGTAATAGAATTAAAGGCTCCAGAACAGCTAGCCTACTTAATGGACTGCATTGTGACATTAAGTGTTTTTTTGTCTAGTTTGAAATAAGTTTTTTTGGTGGTGGCATGTAGGCCTAAAAATACAGTCAGGCAATCTCTCAATCCAAAGAATCACCTGAAAATCACATGAACAACAACAGGAATCGTCCCCTGAATGCATCATTTAGTCTTCTTTTACGCCTCATATGTCATAGTAGCAGAATAAAGAAGTCAGTTCCCTAAATGCACCATGGAAAAGGCTGCAGGACTGAGTTACGTCCTCTGACGTCAGGTCTCCATGGGGTGAAATATGATGCTGTACGTGGTGCACGTGGTCTGTTGTTTACTTCTTCCAGGAATGCTGGAAGTGCTGCTGGGGAGGAGGAGGAGGAGGGGGGCGGCGAAATTGTGAAACCGTTTTCCTGGATAGAGTTACGGGTTGCTCAGCACTTGGAAAGAAACACATAAACCGACATTAACGCCGGGAAAATGTCGAGCTGAATTCCCTCGTTTTTCCTCTTGAAAGGCTCTTTTAGCAGCGCGAGACCTCCGCAGTACGTATTGTTTTTGTTGTAGTGCTCGTGCCAGTATCGCGTGCAGCTCCTCTCTGCTCTTTGTTCTCTTCGCAGGGTCTCGAAGTTCAAGTTCAAACGCTGAAGTGGCGTCAACAACGGTGTGGAGCCTGAATGTAGCAGTTGGCAGTTAGCTCTCCTGATGCTTTTAAGGCATAAAAACTATACTGAAGCAATAGAAACTGTGTTTTCAGTTCAGTTGTTCAGTTACAACTTTGATTCAGCTGGGAAAAAAAAACTAATTTGATGTAGTTACACTGGAACACAAACATGTCTGACTAGAACCACAGGCTTAATATAGCCGAGTTTTAACTCCCTGTCTGCATCATTTAGACAGTTGTGTGGTAACTGAGGGAAGCAAAACATCTGAAGGTAGAATCTTGACAAATTTAGGCTATTTGCATTATTTTATTGTTCTCTCTTCAGATAAAGACTAGAATGCCTCAGCTTGGAAGTCTGTTTACCCAGTTTCAACTTGGCTCCAAAGCTTCAGAAAGTGCTCAAGGCCAAACACCGACACTACCTGACTTTTTAAAGCATGTCAGGTAAGTAGCCTATTTACTGACCTGCTTGTTACTTACTTACCTCTAAACTTAAAGCAGCACTGATCAATATTTGATAATGAACCTGCAGAGAACTATCACCCAACTGTGCAGTCTGAAGGAATGTTTGAGCATTTTTAAGCGAACTGTTTTGGTTTATCAACATTAACCTTGTTTATCTGAAAAAGCTCGAATAAACCTGCTGTTTGCTGCCTGTCCAGCACCAACTGACATATAAATTTAGCAACTAGCTTGTGAACATGGAACATTGAGCATATTTCCCTCATAAGTAGGTGGAGACTAAAACAGAGCCAAAAGGAGACTGAATATCGGACTTTATTCTCAATATGGAAAGAAAAACAACCAAATTCATGCTAACGCTGCTCTGTGTTCACTGGACACGTTTGCCAATATGTTTGCTATTACAACTTTATTATATGATAATGTCTATGTTGGGTTTGCAGCCCCTTCTCTGCCTCAGAGAGGCCAAAATATTTTTTTTCTTTGTACTTTATCTGTAGGAAACTTAGTGGGTTGAGACAAGAAGATGTGTATTACAATCTGCGCATCCCCAACCAGTTTCAGACCACCAAAGATGACATCAACATAGTCATCCTAACAGGTTGGTATCTAGAATAAAATGACATTCCTAGCTTGAATATTGGTCTTGTTCTTTAACGCTCTTTTTCTTTTAAATGAGCGTTGAATTAGCCTTTATCACTAACCTGTTCTTCACATACAGATGTTGGAATTGTTCCAAAGGCACCAACATTGACCACCACATCATATGTATATATTTGTGTATAGATATATTTGCTTAAAATTTCCCAATATTTGAGTTAATTAATACTGTCAAGCTAATTTTCATGAATTTATTTCAATATTTTATGTCTGTACATATAGATATAGAGAGTTAGCTATTAAGTATATGTGGTTTTGCACTATACGTCTGAGTTTGTAAATCTTCTTTTTAGTGATTTTTCTTCTTTTCAATCAGGTCAGGGGATTTTCTGCATGGATGTGAAACCCTGGAGAGGCAAAGTGTCGGCTCACAATCAAAACTGGCATGTGCAAGTGAAAGAAGAGGACCAAAACTTTACCAATACCTGCATTGAGCAACTTAAAGATCCACTTAAAGCTGTCATGGTAAAAAAAGAAAAAAAAGATGCATTTAGCTGAAATGTTGAAATACCATCACGAAAACCCTAATGTCAAACTGTCTGGCACCCTTGTGCCCAAGGTTTGAACAATTGTGCTGCACATTGTTTTTATCCAAAACTCCAGCCGGGTTAAGAGATTCTGAGTCACCAAAACAATTTGTATGGAAATTTCAAACACTACAACAGGGTTTCCTGAAGTTCCCAAGTGGTCGCTCTTCATTTGAAAGGCAGTAATTATGCTCACAGGGGCGGTGAAAGCAGGCAGGTGCCTAAACACAGCTGTAACCTTACGTGCCCGGGTCTGTGAGGAGTCATTCATTTCCATCTCTATAGATGCTCAGCGTGGACAGGGAGCTTGACAGAGGAGTGACAGCAAACACTCACTGCATTATGTAAATAATTACGCTTAAATTGAACATATTAATTCCATTAATCTACACAAAGCGGATATGTCTCGACTAATGGGCTAATTTAAAGATGTATAGTTTCTCAAATTGGGTTCTTTTAGAAGAAAAGTGGATACTCAAGCATTCAAAATGACTGTTAATGCATGCTGTGAAGCGGCTCAAATTCAAGGTGGATACATGAGTCATTTTTCACTTTTGTTAAAATTGTGAAAGAGGATGCCTGGACTCAGTTCAATAAATTATTACATCTTAAAATCCAGTAGGTGGTAGTATAGTTTAATAATCTAACTCACATCCAAATGTGAATTATTTGCATAAACTAAACCAGAGATATAAAGAGAAGATGTTCGAACTCTCCGCTTCTAGAGAACAAGCAACAGTATTGATGATGAATTAAGTGAAGCAAGTTTGTTTAACAGTCTGTCACAAATCTGATTTAAGTCTAAGCCTTTTAAATTTTTTTTAACATTCTTTGCACGTATGTGCATGAAAGTTTTTTCTGGTTTCCGCATTTATGTTAAGTATGTGAAGTATTTCCAATTTAGAAGGAAATAACAAATGCACAGCTCAGATAATGAGGCTTTAGCGAGGCACAACTACATTTTGACAAAGTTCTAATCAGGCATCTTCAAACTATTCCACAAAGGGCCGGTGTGGCTGCAGGTTTTCGTTCCAACCAAACAGCAGCACACCAGACTTGACTCATTTCATCAACTGATCTCAGTCTCCAGACAGCTGATTGGTCAAACTGTGTGCTCTTGATAGGTTGGAACAAAAACCAGCAGCCACACAGCCCTTTGAGGAATAGTTTGGAGATGCATGGTTCTAATAATATATAAAGTAGTTGTGCTTGCAGATTTGCATATCATAGAAAAATGGACTATTGGCTTTGGTGGAGGTTTAGCTGTAAGGAGTGTGAACACGTCTGTTTTTGCTGTTTGTTTGCTTTTTCTACAAAACCAGGTTTAAATTTGCAATAAAACTTCTCAAATGTCAAATGTTCTTCTTCTCTAGATCAAGACAGCTGACTTATGCGGCCACCTGAAGAGAAGCGGAGTGTCTGTGCGCCAAAACCTCTTCTTCCCCAGGGTCATCTTCCTCTCTCCAGACTGTGAGCTGGATGAGGAGCTGAGGAAGAAGAGGGAGCTGGTCTCCCACAGCCAGATAGATGACTTCCTCAGGTCTTTCAGGGAGGGCTACATGGCCTGGATATCAGATGCACTGACACCCTCCTGGCTCTCTGGTGAGAGAGTCCTTAAAGTATATGCATTAGTTATTCCACTCATGTTTTAATATCTCCATCTTGGCATGTTGTTGTCATGAATCACTGAGTTTTAACATGAAGAATTTTTCTTGTGGTGTTTTATTCTGTTTCCAAATCAGCTTGTCTCAAAAATAGACTAATAAAAAGAAAAGTGACACTTGTTTGTTGCTCATTCAGCCTGTTTTCAATACTAATTCACTTTCAAAGTGTTGTTTTTCTTGATTTGAGTGCAGTGGTCCACTTTAATCTGCCTTGTTGTCTTGTTTTAGGAGCCAGGCTCTTTGCTTGAATAGTAATGTTGTCGTTTCAAAGTTTACCGGTTACATTTTTTGCATGTCTTCCCATCTCTCTCTTCTCTCATTTCCAGTCATCTCTCTCTTAAATACTCAAAAAATATGTAAAATGTTCAAAAATAGTAATAACCTTCTGATCTTAAAGTTTTTTCTTGTTTAAAGATGTTAAGACTTTCAGGACCCAACAACTTGAGCTGTATCAGTCCTGTGTAGAAATAAAAATTTAACAGCCCCCTTACAGTTTAACCTTTTCTTCTTAAGTTTTTTTTTTTTTTGTTGTTGTTGTTGTTCTGCAGGTCATCTGTCTTACAGGCAGATGGAGTCCGTGCGGGAGGTCCTGAGGAAGGTGGGAACGTGGGATCTGGTGCAGCTGCACTGTGGCGAGCAGCTGAAGGGCGACTTCCAGGGCTGCCAGTACATCGCTCTCAACCGGCAGGAGACGGACACGCTCGAGTTCTCAAGAGTCAAGACCCTGTCAGCTGATTCGCTGTGGGCCCTGCTTGGACACGCTCCTCAGGTCAGTCCTCTGTGCTGGCTCTGATGAGCTACCAGGACCAAAAACTGTCTGTAAATGAGGTTTGAATGAACCAGAAGACCAGCAGGTGGCAGTATTACTTCACACACTCACAATCCGTTTTTCTGTCGTTCCCTCATGACTGGAAACATACAGGTTTGATTTAGGGTGAAGACCGCAGAGCATGACAGCAATTTTTACAGTTATATGAAAAGAGTCAGGACATCATAATTAACAAATGTCAACATATTACTGTATATACATTAAATTAAGTGATTGCAGCACAATTTTGGTATTTTATCCAAAAAAAATCATTTTTTTTTTCATAGATTTTCACCCAACCACACACACAGAGAGAGAAAAATTTAACTGTCAAGCTAAATCCAGCTAATTACATATTTTATTTATTTAGGGGTAATGCAATAAGACTTATATCAGTACATTATTGTAATTTATTTATTATTATATAATAAAAAAAAAGCAGACAGGGCTTTTCTTAACCTGTTTGGCTACTGCTACTTTAGTGTGCTCTCCCTGATAATTTCCATGAACACTTCTATAGTTAATTACTGTCTTAATCTTCAGTTTTTTATTGAGTCATTCTGCCTGCCTGCAAGGTACTCGTTAGCGTAATTGATCGAATCAAGACAATTGGACAGTCTAAAAAGCCTCATTTGAGCTTTTTCACATTCTCAGATTGCTTGATTTTTTTGGATTGTTCTTGCTTTATTTTATTCTAAGATAATACATGGATTTGGCTCATTAGTTGCCTGTTGTTGTTGTTGTTGTTGTTGTTGTCTCCAGAAGGTGAAATGAAAGGAAATCATTTGTAAATCATTTGCAAACATTAAATTAAACAGCATTAAATAAATGTTGGACAGACAAAAAGGTAGCCTTTTTAAGACCTCTGCTCGGCATCCATGACAGATTTCACACCCAGTCTCAGCACCCAAACACTGTGGGTTTTCCTTACAGACTCCACTCAGGCTTTAGCTTGCCCACCCCCATACATCCAGACTGTATGTGCTCTCCCCTCTTTGCCTCCAGCTGCTGTGTATTTGATACATGACCCAACGATCATTAGACAGTCTCCAGTGGGCCCTTTCTACCCCGAGGGGACACACACGGCGACAACAAAATATATTATTTTCAAAGAAATATTTGTTAATGGAGGCTCGGAGGGGCAAAACTCCTTCCCATATTTCACAAAGAAATGTGACAGGGGGAAATATATGGTAAATATTCTGTTGAGTTTCAAATGTAATAGACAGGCCTATTTATTTGTTTCCCATGATCAGATTCCAGGAATTCAGCCTCAATAGCCACAGTAAGGAAAAATAGATTTTGCAGTAGGATTTGTGCACAACATAAATAAAACATTTAAGATTTTGCTCCTTTGGACTCCGTGACAGTCATCTACTCTGCGTTTAAAAAAAACAAACAAAAAAAAAAAGATCTTTGCTCATGTGCAGCAGCTGCGAGGGGAAGCTTGGGGGGCTGGTAGAGAAACCTGATATCTCCCCCAGGCGTATTTTCAGAACCCAGAAATAATGCATGCTTTTGATTTGTTACTTGTAAACACACAGGGCAGAAGACCTGCGATACGATCCGCAGCTTCACTCAGGCATCTGTTTGGTTGTAAGAGGTGGCACCAGATGCATCCACAAAGCCACCGAGGAGGTGCTAGGTGTGTTTTCTGTGGGCTCGGTCAATTACTCTGCGGAGAATTGGATGTCTACATGTCCCCAAAGTGGAGAATGATTGAGTGGAGTGGCTGTAATTTATTAATTATGGTCTATATTCTTAGACCACGGTACTGGCTTCATTCAATTTGTATGGATTGAGGGGTTTTTACAGTGTGTGTGTGTGTGTGTGTGTGTGTGTGTGTGTGTGTGTGTGTGTGTGTGTGTGTGCTTTAAGGAGAGGAAGAAACCGCTAAAGATCTATTCATGTCATAATTTCAAGTGCAGGTTACTTATGTTGTTCATCATGTCTCCTATACTGAAATGTGACTGATGAGGTTTTTGTGCCAGTTTATATAATAAGGTTTATTCAGGAGGAGCAGAAATTGAGCCTCCCTTACGTTCAGCATATAGTGTATAGAGTGTTTACTAATTGCATAGCTGAGAAACAACAATTGAGTTCCTTCAACGGTAACTTGACTACACCAGGCTGTCAGCTGATTAAAGGGGGCGAAAAGCTGCAAACTCACCCACAACATCTCTGCTCACAGATAATCAGACCTCAGTTACCAGAGATACATCTTGTCCCTCTGACGGGCAGCTTGTTAATTTAACTCCATGCTGACATTCCTCTCTGTTTGGCCGTCTCCCCGGCTGCACGCGTCACCAGCCTGTAATGGACAGGCTGGTGCGCCTGGTGCTTAGCACAGAAAAGACGGAGAGGGGAGACATCAACCGCTTTGTGGTGATAATGAATGGAGGCACACAAAAGGGCCAGGAGCCGGCCATTTACAAAGCCTGCAAATTCTGCTGCCTAAATAGATGATATTGGCAGCCGCTGTGGCTTTTTGGTCTCCTTTATGTAGAGAAAAAGGTATTCAGCCATTAAAAGAAACTAATAATTAATTAACTGTTAATTCTAAATTATATATAATATTAAATAAGGCGGAATTTCTGTGGATATTTAATTTGCTGTTTATTTAGAGCAAAAAATCTATTTGAATGTGGCAGTAAATCATATTTTTTAGCCACGGAAATCAACACCAGTGTGAATGTTTAGTTACTAAAAGTTGTTTCATGAAAAGTGCAATTCGTCTGATTGTCAGCCCTGTGAATTTCATTGTTTAGCACCTTTGTCAAGTTCCCACCTAAACTTAATGGAAGGATGATTTCTGTGCTAAGGAAAAGTTTCAGAAGGAAGTTTTCAGGGGAATTTTATCAGAAAGATCTATCAGTCGCGCAGCATTTTTCAACGAAAATGAAAATTGTGGGGAAATTACCAGGATGTTCAGATTTCTGTAATTGAAGCGTCGCTCTCAAAAGGAAACTGGAATTGGCAATAATTTGCACCAGAGTGTGTGTAGGAAGCTACAGAGGAAAGCTAACCATGCAATTACACATCAGAAGAGTGCTGCAGAATCACAAGTGTCAGTAATGAACTAGTGAAGACACCAGCACTTATACTGTGGAAGGCAGTGATAAATGCTGCCTTGTAATAGCGTGTGATTAAACTTGGTAAAAATCAATTTTTTCTTTCGCGCACTAAGCCACCGTGAAGAGTCCTGTGGAGAGAATCTGCATCTGTCAATTTGAAGATGACTCAATGTATTTCCTCCAAATTCATCACCCAGCATGCAATGCCAGTCATTTTAAAGGGCCCTTCAAGCGCTCTTTTGTTAATTTAGTTAAACATCAACCGTTAGAGTTCATGTTTTACACACTTCTACTTAGCGCAGCTGGAGATGGAGTTTCTATAAATTTGAATATATGTTTAAAATAAAGCTCCAAGCCATTAATATTCATTACAAAATAATTTCATTGAATGTGGAATGAGCTGCGGTTTTGAAACACACAGTGGGTAAAACTACCTGTCAAACCTATTAATATTAAATGTGTATACTGTTATATTATAAAGTGCATGAATTATATGAACAGACAAAAAAAATGCAGAACATGTTTTGATATCAGTTTGATGTATATCAAGATATTAGGATTGTATGAAAAAATAAATCTATGATATGCAATCTGTGAGTGCAACCACTTTGTATCTGTTGATATTCAGTATATGGAAAATTATTACAGTAAATGATGAAAATGGTGCCTGGCTGAAGCCTCATAATCTCAGCAACGTTTGAACATGTTCCACTAGTATCCCAAGTGGAGTTTATTGCAGACATTTCACATTTGGATGTAAGTAGGAGTATAATAAGTTGTCTGATATGTGTATGTTTAAGTGTCATAGTCGCAGATTAGTTTGTGAAAAAAGCTTTGTTACAGATGTGGTACAGATGTGCCATTTCTTCATAAGGACTGCTTTGATATAAAGTTGGAATAACTACTAGAGGATTGTTAGTACCCATGACAGTGACTAACATGGAGTCATTGTATTCTTACAATTAGCTAAATTTTGTCACTTTTGAACTTCACTGCCATCTACTGGATTTTGAAATGTATGGTATTTATTCCGCCAAGGCCAAATAGCTTATTTCACAATGTCACAAAACTGAAAAAAAATTTGTTTATTCACTGTCTGATTCCAATCCAAACCTTGATTCACTCTTCCTTGTCCCGTGCTCCACTTTACTTCCAAGTGTTATGAAAAATAGGCAAGTAGTTCATCCGAAATCCGTCTGATAAATAGACAAACCAAACTAAAACAAACCGTTTCAGTGAAGCTTACGTTGATACTCAATGCAGTGACTTGTGTTTAATCATAATGCTTCGTTTCAGATGAAACTGATTAAATATATTAAAAAGAAAAAGAAAAAAACGACTTTGATATCTCATTGTGTTAGTTTAATGCTTTGGTTAGCAACAATTAATTTTAATAATAGAGATTTGGTTAACAACAACATTAAATGTAAAATGGAAACTATCCGATGATTAGTCGGTTAATTAAATACATAACTCAGCAGTGTTATGATGTGAAATTTCTCCATGTTTCATAATTTTTCAAGCAATAAAGCCCATGTCTCTGGCTCCAGCTTGTTAAACATGACAATCCGATGCTTTTATTTTGCTTTTTTTCTTTCCATTTTAGTTGGAAACAATTGCACGACTTCACTTTGGGGCCTTGGAAAGTGCGATGGGTCTTTTTAACTCCTGATATTTTATAGAGAAAAATTAACTAAGAAGATAATGGACAGATTAGTTGTAATAAAAGTAATATCTAGTTGCACCTGTAATGATAAGATCATTATGAAACCCAATAAAAGATAATATTGGATTATTTATTTAATAAGACCATAGAGGCTTCAATGTCAGTGATTCTCTGACGTCATCTAATTTGGCGTTGGCTCCAATGTCTAACACAAACTTTTCTTTGGTCACTGGCCAAGATGTTAATTTTATCTCAGTAAGCTCAGCTATTTGTTTTTGGGATCCAGGATATTACAGTGATCCCCACAGTATAGGCAGTAAGATATGATCAATAGGGATTCATGAATAATGAAGAGGCCGAGTGGAGCAGAGACACTTAATTACAGTTTCAAAAGCCATTCTCGTTAATTGAGGAGAATAAAGGTGGTGAAGTGGACTCAGTGGCAACATTAGGAATTTTTTATCTATTTGCTTCTTTTTTTATTATACAGAAAAACCCTCTGTGCCTGCTTTAAATTGGCAGATTCTCCCTGTTTTCTCACATTGATGCATGTCTGTTTGACATTTAATATCATAGTTTATTTTGCATCGTCTCAGCCCATTTCCTTCGACCACCTGTGAGCAGACTATCGTTCTTTTAATGTGAAGCCTAATATGCTGCATATCCAGACAGTGTGTGCAGCAGATACAGTCTGTAATTGACAGCCCTGCCATCTGTTACAGTTATGTGAAATTATGGGTAAACTAGTTAACAGACACTTTGGCCCATTGTCTGTTGTTTTGATAATCACCCTTAATAACGGACGGCATCAATATGGTCTTTAAACCTGATTTGGGAGGTAATGGAGTCAGATGGGGGCAGTCAGTGTATGCTCTGGGGGTAATGCTGTTAGAGATGTTTGTAAAGAGCAAATTAAATCAGTCATAGATTGTGCCCTCTCAAGTCAGCCAGACAACCAGACCCATTGAGGAGGGGAAAAAAAGGAGGGGGATTCATATTTGAACCTCTCGCAGAAAATGCACTTATGTGGATGGAAATAAAGTCAGAGCTGGGTGAATGGATGTAAATGGTTATTGCCGAGAGTCTAATGGCTTCCTGTTAGCCGAGGCAGGTTGGTTGGAGGTAGAGACGTAGCAATACAGGATTTAACCAGACATCTCATGCGTTCGAGACTTTAGACAAATGTAGTTATTGACGTAAACGATAATGTCACCAGACCAGAGTTTAGGCATCTTGTTCAACATCTGGAGGACTTAACATTTCAGTTACGATGCTTAATAAAGATGCTATATGACTGATACCATCCTGGAGAATAATTTACTTCCCTCTTGTACTGAACTGAATTATTAACAGAAAATGATTTGACAAAAATTTTGGATATATGATTAATGAGTGAGGTCTTTATTTAAGAAGAAAAACGTTAAATATGAGGATTTCCAGCTTTTATTCGTCTCATATCATTTTAAGATTAATACTTGTTGGTTTTAAGTACTTGGTTGTTCAAAACGATTAGAGGACGTCACCTTCGCTAAAAAGGGATAACACATGGATCAACTTAAAGAGGAGTGAACAGTCACATGAAATATTTCATGCTGGCTTAATGTAATTAGTGCAGTCAGTTTAATCCAAAAATGTTTGCCAATTAACCTAAATTTGAAGGTTTATATATATATATATATATATATATATATATATAGTCAGTCAGTCAGTTGAAAAGAAAAAAATCTACTGATTTCCTGATAATTCAAGAGACTCTCCTCATTCAGCAGGAAGTGTTGTAAAGCTTGGTTTCTTGCATCACTTATAAATTATGCAAATTCAAACTAAATTGCTCTGGTTTTAGCAATAACCTGTTAAACAAATACAAAAATCTTAATTTAATGACTGCCACTGCTCGTGTTACTTCAAGCACTACAGCTGCTACTTTAAAAACCATCATTACTGCAGCTGAGTGAATTGTTTACTTAGCACTGTTCAGGCTAAGATGAATTAACTTCTAAAACATCTTAACTTCATCGAGGGTTTATTAGATGTTTGGGAGACTCCATATTTTTCAGTTTCAGGTGAAAGTACTCTGCATTGCACCTACATTTTTTTATGTCAGGAATTTTTGTTTTGAAAAGGATTACAATGTCTACAAAGACTGGACCCAACTTTTTTCTAGAAACTCTTTGCATGTTCTTATTCATGTAACTTACGCGACACTGTGAGGGGTTTCTATTTTTGTTCCCTTTAAAAGTTAAAGAATTTTAAGATCTATTTTAAAAAAAAATCTCTTTTTCAGTTTGACAACCCTGTTTGTCTGTTGAACTGCACCGAATTTCTGATAATCCAGCAATCACGCCCCTCTGAGCAGGTTGTTCGTTATTTCATCCAGTGAGCCAAGACGCACCGTGTTTACCTAATCGCTTTGTTAAATGACAGCAAACGACTCTCGGTATGACTCCATCACATTTTGGCCCGTCGACAAACATGTTTGTTGCGCCAGAGGTGTGTTCCTCAGTGTTCCTCTCCATCTGTGTCTGGTGAGACACGGCGTGGAACAAAGAGGCCGTCGTCTGAAGCCGGTGTGGCGTTACGCTCACTCAGAGTTCACTGAAACACTGCACCCATGGCTCCAGGTAACAGCCCGCGCTGACTGATACCCCACCGGGATCCTTTGACTTTATCGGGGGGAAGAATCTGAACTTTGTGAATGGCAATACATGCAGGTGGTGACATGTTTCTACCCAATTACACAGTAGCTCAGATTATTTGCGATTGTCAGACCTGTCAGATTTTTAATCAGAAATTATCACATTTATTCTAAAAATGATCTATAGAAAGCCCTTGTTGCAAGTTTATAGCACCAAGCTAAAAAAATCTATGCCACAAGGTAGAAGATAAGGAAACCAGTAAGATTGCCGTCAGCTATTTGTAAAGAGATGTTTCTTTTTTCGAGCTGTCGTCTTGAGTTTAAAAGGTTAAAAGGTGAACAGGCAACCAGAGGCAGGATTTAAGACTATTAGTAGACGGTAAATAAAGGAGACAGAGTTTGTCTCGTTGAAATGTGAGGAGTGATGTCATTTACACGGAAGAAGAAAGTGAGAGGTGGATCAGGGGTAGACACCGTTAGGTGAGCTCTCAGCCCTTTGTGTGACACCCAACCTTAGCCCCAAGGGTCCCGTCCTCGCTGTGGAGTGTTATAAGCTCACATTCAGGCCTGTGTCTGCTTGACGCAGCAGTGACTCTTGCACATTTTGTCAACAATACGCAGTTAAAAGCGAGACATTTTTTAGCAGCTATTGATCTGCTAATCTCCATTTGATGAGGGTTGTCACGCTCATGTCATCTTCTGTAACAGATGCACTTTGAATGACATTCTATTTTAATGTCAGCAGCTCCTTAACACGTTGTTCATTGTAATTCAGATCCAGTGTCGTCTTTAGCCGCAGACACTTGCCTCAATTGGGTGAGTAGGTAACATGCAGTCAAAGTTCCTGTACTGACACATCACTTGGCAGGAAGGTTGTCTAGACCACACAGAGCTCCCCTCTTGAGTTTGTGCCAACAATGGTAGCAAACCTCTTTCCTGTTTGGAGCAGTTAATCATACAAGGCGTGATTGATAAGTTGGTGGCCTAAGGTGGAGGGAGATGAGTTATAAAGCTCATGTTTCATGCACATGCAGTTGATCTCTTTGAGGGATTATGCAGAAAGTTTTGGAGTTGATGACTTTTGGTATTTTCGTTTTGGGTTATGAAAAAACTGCCATGGTTAATATCATCATCGCACTTCTTCACCATGCCTTAAGAAGGGGAACACTCCACTAAATGTTGCCTTCAGGTCCTCATGGACCTCCTTGCGTGAGCCCCTTGAGACAAAGATAGCAGATGATTCCACAAAGGCTGATGCTGTCCATTTTCTTTTAGCTTCACCGTCTACATTAGGCCACAAACTTACCAATCACCCCTTGTACTTAAGTTGAAAAATTTTAAATTATTCAGTGTTTCTTTACAGCTTTTCTGGTTTGTAAATGTTGACTGTTTCATTATGTCTAGAAACCTCTTTTTCAGTTTGTGTCATGAAATATTTCATATGTACATACTATTGAACAATAGAAGTAAGTTTAGTTGATAAATATTTCATGTTTCAAAGTACATCTGTCGGTATCAGATATGTCCATTGTAGCTACACAATTCTTGCCATCACTCCTCCTACAAGTTTCACCGATACACTCACCATAAAATTTATGGATAAGATTCCCAACCATTTTCCAATAACTGATTTTCAAATTGCAGTTCTGACTGGGAGTTATTCCATTTTACACAATTGTGCATAAAAGTACTGAGCACATGGTGCAATTGCAACCTAATTAGATGTTTGTGCCTAATATCTACTCTGATTAATCCTGCAAAATTTGATTGCGTTGTGTCTTTTGGAGGATGCTGGAGAGATAAGATATATGTAAGTGGATTTAGATATTCTCCAAAGTAATGATCAGTGATGATCAGCATGACTTTTTAATGCTTTGCATATTTTTGATGCAGATCTTTTGGCATTTTCTGTTATTAAAAGAACATTTACAGGATTGTGCAGCATTGTTGGAGATAAATGCTCTTCGAATGCTTTCTTACATAAGCAGTATGTGCGTGTATACATAAAGTGTCTCATGCCGTCAAGCTATATTAGAGTAAATAGTTAATCTTCCTCTGTTTTTATTTAAAATTGATGCAGAACCAGTTCTAAATCTGCACCTCTGCAACACCACAAAGTTGGAAGCACTCAGCTTTAGTTCCGTTAAATTAGTTAATTGCTGATTACCTACTATTACATTATACTACATGATTTGTTAGAATAATTCCTCTCCAAAGTCTTTGTGTTGGTTTCTGTGCCTCTCTGCCACCAGCTGTCATGACGCTACTTTTTCATGCGTCGCAAATTAAAAGACACTCACTCGTTCTGAAGTGTCTGATGCTATTGTAACACAAGCCATGTGGCATCCGGCCAGGGCTGCAATAGAAGACACAATCGCTCCATTTTTTTCCCTCTCTTTCTCTCTGTTTTAATGCACAGTAATAAGTAAGTAAATGGTGGAAAGATGTGTGTGTCTGAAATCACAGTGGCCTTTGTTGCAGATAATTAGGTTAGCAGCAAGAGTGTGCAGGTGTTGAGGGTGTGCTGTGCGCTCGTGTTGTGTTATCGACATGCTCGCATTCGGAGGCTGTCAGGGGTGTCGCACTTCCCATCAGCCCCAAAGCTCACCAACCTCTTCACTATTAAAATGATCACTTTCAATAGCAGACAAAGGAAAGAGGGAACATATCTAGTGCAGGGTATTTTCCCCACCTCTAATGCTTATCTGCCTTTTGATGTTGGCGTAATAAAAGGCCTATTGGGCTTCCACAATGACCTGCGAAATGGACAAGGGCCGATATACTAGGCTCTGACTGTCGCTACCATTAACTAAAAGGCCCAGACATTATGGAGAGCCGGGGATGAAAGAACATGGAAAAAAAATAATAATTGAAAAATTGCCTAATGCTAAAGTGAAAGAAAATGGAACTGTGAAAAGGCACTGTAATATTCTGTTATCCCCTGTAAATGCAGCCAAACAAGAGATGCAGCGAGGCATTCTTTTTGAAATGGATGTGGTTCAATTACCTGCATGTCTAAATCTAGTTAAGGCTTCCATTGTCAGGCTCAAATATAACAGGCAGTTTTGATGTAGTGTTAAAGCGTATTACGCCCTACAACCTATATAAAATCAAGAGAGGTATGACTCCATTCAGCGTGTGGAGGGGAATTAAAAAGCTCACTGTGAAAACAAGGTTAATTTAATATTTATTCTGTTTCAGACTGCCGTTTGAATCAGTTCACTGAAAAGAGTCAAGCAATATTTTTGCAGAGGAAAAATCTGACAGTTTTATTTTCTTTTTTGATGAAAGCTAATTGGTTTCTAAGGAGGATTTTCTTGAAAGTACAATCTTCCAGTAAAAGGAGAATTGATTTGTTTTACCATGTAATACATTTGCTGAGGAAGAAAACAACAGACATGTTCAAACAGAAATGGACAACTAAATAAAACAAAGCTAGATATTAAACTATTAGTTGATAAGCAGGAAATGAATAAGCAATTGTTTTCTTAATTGAGTGATTTTTCTTGAAAAAAGGCAGTTTTGTCTGGATGAAAAAAGGAATTTTGGACTCTCAGTAACTGCTGCTGCTGACAATTGATACCTTTTAATTGAAGATAATCAGAAGCCGTTAATGAACCATTAATAATTGTAAATTGCTGCCCAAAGTTCAAAAGCCAGTGTTTTTGTCCTGCTTATTTTTGGCATCTAACTGTTTTTCTACCTCATTTCAAGATCTACATTTCAACCTATAGGTTATAATTTAAATATGTCATTTAAATGCTTTTTAAGCTTAATTTAGGACTCATTAATTCATCAAATCTGTTTGTAGCTCTGTAGCTTTACTTAGTAAAGTTTTACCCTTTATTAAATCTAGATCATCTTCCAAGCAGTCAGAATAGATTTATGCTAGTTATTTGGTCTGCAAGCCCACAGACTGAGCAACAGATTGTACATGTTGAGGTCAAAAGTGAAAGTCATGTGCGTGTGTTTCTGCAGCCAAAGGTCAGGAGGTCTCAGTTGAGGTCATGACCTCACTTTATTTTTCTCTCACTTACTAACTGGTCTTTCTGTTGTCCTCTCTTTGTTCCTCTCTACAGCTAACAGTCAAAATGTACAAGCGTGGATGTCAGGGCTGGCTGGGTAAATCCCTGAACGCCACCACCACCATCCCCTCCAACACCTTTGTGATCTTCAGGATCGGCGGGGAGGAAGCAGATACCAAAATCCCGGCAAACACCATTCACAGCATCACACTCAGCATGTGACCGTGTGTGTAGCAGTCCATGAAGAAGAAACCGCTGCAGGGAGAGGAAGCAATCCTAAATACAAGTATGCACATGCAAAAAAAAAAAAAAACCTCTTAATTTTGCTCAAACCTAATCACATTTTTACTGAGTGTCCTCTACTGTGCAGTGTTTGTATTTTGTTATATTGTATTAACACAAGCATTGAATGTCATAAGTGAGAATTTATCAAGAAAGAAAAGACACATTACCTGTTTCCCTGATTCTCCGATCCTCCGTGGCAATATTATGTTAATGAAGATGGTGTCAGACAATTAGCCTGATTAGCTTTCTCTTGTTTTGAATTTCTAGGGCTGGCCCACACTTTACACTCACCATTAATTAATCATTACGGTAGCTGATTGTGTCACATCAGAGCAGGATTGAAGTGTTTAATGTGTTAATTGTGGCGATTAAAAACTGGTGGCCTCTAGTGCAATGAGGGCTGAGCATGTTACTGCCTCTGTGGGTTTAATGGGCGGTGATTTACAGTCTGTTTAGATGGTGTAACTGTAAGGTGCTTTATTAATTTGCTCGACAGCACAGAGGAGATGATAATATATTCAAGAGCGCACAGGCGCAGCCACCAGCACCATTCACAACCGTGTCCGAGTGTCTTTCCATCAGTTACCAGGCTTGCACAGCTGCGCTAACAGCTAGCAATTGTATTTCCTGTGCCTGGTAGTGGCCAAAATGAAGTTATTTTCATCAAGATATCAGTGCCTTTAGCTAATGCAATAGAAGGAGCTCTCTGTGTTGATGTTATCTCTTTGCATGGCATCTCTCTACCTGAAACATCATTACACTTTACTCAAGGTCCTCACGTTTTTTAGATTGTCGGTTTCACCTGAGGGTCAAATCATTGGTAGATGTACAAACAACACTTTGTTGTTTGCATTTATACTCATGGAGAAACATTTTTTTAGACTGTGGTTGTTTACAGATCTTGAATTTAGGTGTTTTGATGGATTTGTGGTCTTTGCACATTTTGCGTATTTAAGCTTACAGTCAATAGCATCCTCAGGGGCTGTTTACTCCACAACACTTGACAAACAAAAGCGACAGTATCAGATGTTCTGGGATCAGGACTGTTTTGTCTGATAAGTAGGGTTTTACAAGTTCCATTATTGGCAGTAAAGAGATGCAGCCAATACTAGTAATGGTATCAGCCCTGGATACTTCTTACGGTACAGATCCACTGTTTCTGTGGTTTTCACGTCTCCAGTTCATCGTTTATGTAGAACACCATGCAATACATTCTGGTAGCAGGGCATCATGTCTGACCGGATGAGGCACGTCACGTTGCATGCTCGTCATTTGCATGAAGTTGAAACCTCCCAACTTTATGCAAATGAGGAGCATGCAATGCGACGCCTCTGAAAATAGGTGAAAGACGATACAAACCAACAATTTTCAAGTTAAAATGAAGACAAATCTTGCTGCATGGCTTATTTCTTGCCTAAATCGTCTTTAGAAACATATTTCACTGAGCTGTTATTGTAACAGAGAAAGTTAACAAACATGTCGTCACGTTGGACTGTTTGGAAATCCAAGAACAGACAACACGTGGACAACCCATGAGGCAAAGGTCTGTCCAGTCAGGTGCAGCCAGGAAATGTCCGCAGTGAGGGGGTCCTGTCAATTAACTATTGTAAACCGCGTCAGGGCACGCCAATCAAGCGGAGCCAGATCTGGGAGGCGTTGGGTGAAATGATGTCCCAGTGGATCTGTACCTTTAACATGCTTGATCGGGTTTTGGCAAGTACATGAGTTAATGCACAGATCCGATACCACAGAGTTTACTTTCAGAGACAGGACCCTGCTACTTACCAGCAGCATCCTGTACAGGTCGCCAATATACTTAAAAGGCAACTTCAAGAACATCCATAACATAACATAACATCCATACAGAGTTGGAAGTGTACAGTCGATAAAACATTAAAACAACGCACTGATATCTGATCAGTACTGATGTCAGGAAGGAAAAAGTAGCATCAGAACATCCTTACTGAGAAGTCATGGGTGCATTCAGGTTTTACTGTAGTCTCACAAAACTTTAATATGGATATTTTGTTTTTTGTTTTTGAAAAAGACTTCAAGCACTTTCAGCATCAAGCCAATTTAAGAAGCATGATTGTCAACCAAAATCCTCAGTTGATTGAATTCAGCATGGTTGTTTTATTCATTGGTGTGTGTTTTTTGTTTTTTTAGTTTTTTTAGTGTTTATATTATCCAGTGTTTGTATGTTTACTCTATTCATATCTGGTCTCATAATAAAAGGATTTTAATGATAAGATGGCCTCTCCTGAGTTTCTTTCACCTGATTGTGTCCACCAGATCTGCACGGTGTAAATGATCTCTAATATTTAAAATCATTTGTCTCTGCTGGGCCACAAGGTTTACTCAAAGCTTCATCTGGGAGATGGAGGGCATCCATCAGCAGCTCACTCTGCCCTTTGAAAGCATGTAGCATGTCTCCAGCACAGTAAAAGACTGGATATTAGGAATGGATGACTGGCCACAGGGACAATGCAAGCTCTGTTGGGCGGCATGGTGGTGAGAGGGAGGGTAAGCTGAGCGGAAATGGACAGGGAGATCAGACCAGAACATAGTGTGACAAGGTAACAAGGTAAACTGATAGCGGCTGCAATTCCTCTGGAAACTGAATCAATGAGGGTTCTGTTCAAATGGAAATCCTCCCGGATATCGAGTTATGGTGAATCTATAGCACAATGGAATCAGCTGTAAATATGAAGTTGTTTCCCTTTGCAGTAAACATCTACGTCATGCAACTTAAAGACTTGTTGAGCAGGTTCATCCAGGAGGTAAAGAACTAAGTCTTGACCCTGCAGCAAGACCATGTGTCCAATTTCGACCTCTGACCATTTGGCACTGTCCCCGGGGTTTAAGGTCAGGTGACTGGTTTGACCTCTCCTCTGTGCTGGACATTGAACTATAGAACAACTTTCCCAGTCACAGCCATTTGGTGGGAAATCCTGTACCACCGCACTGCATTTATATAGGTCAGAACTTGAACACATAACTGCTTTTACCTTCACCTGCTTGGACATAGATGCAATTTCACAGCAAATTTCAGAGCTGAGCAAACTTTTTCAGTTTGACCATTTTACATGAACCCCCATCTTCTGTGATTTTGCTGCTTCTGCTTGACTGGCTCAAAGGTTCTGATCAGGGGGAGGTCAACACGCTCTTTTTAACTGCAATATTTTCTGAGATGCAGCCTGTTTCATCTGTAAAGGGCCCTAGAGATGAGACTGTGTTGTGCTGACAGTTCAACCCCACTGGAAAAGCTGTGTTTACAGCAAGTGGAGAGACAGTTAGAAATGACTCTTGGCTGTGATTGCACCCCAACAAAAACAAAATGTGTGCCAGAGTATGCTGACACTGTCCATGTATTGGTATTTAGCAGTTAGCAATTCTGGAAATCACTTTGCATCTTTTATCTACATGTAATCACAGCAGTTATCTTAGCTTCAAATCAGTTTTCCAAAAGTATTTCTGATATTTCAGCCTAAAGGGTCCATTTAACCTTAGAAAGAATATCTTAGCTCTTTAAGCTATCAATCATAAAGATTTTTTTCTTCAGCTCAAAACATTGTAAGGAATGGACATTAATCACGACTGATAAAATAGCCTATAGTACACTTAAACATGGCTAAAAGGCTACAGTCATGTTAGTGGCTCTGCTGTATTTTGACACAATGGGGCTTTGAGCTAAATGCTAATGTCATAATGCTAACATGATAACATTGACAATGATGTTTAGCAAGTAAGTTTATGGTTTTCACCAACTTAGTTTAGCAAATTAGCCTGCTAGCCTGAAGTAGCACTAACACAAAGCACACCTAAGACAGACTGGATTGTTATTAGTTTTGCAGGGTTTTTTGTATGTATTTAGTCATAAGTATTGGACAGATTTAATTTTACAAATCATGGATGTAGCACAGCAATCCACACAGTTGCTGTCGGAATATCTCAGTAATAAATTGCAAATATTAGGCTAATTTAAGGGTGATGCTAAAGGAAATGTCAGGGTATCATTAAAGGCCTACAGTAGGATACTTCTGCACACCATAAATGTTTGTACAAACTTTTGTAAAAATTAATCCAGTTATAGGTACAAAAATATTTTAGTTTGTACCATGGTGGTGGACAAACTGATATTGTCCTTCAGACAGTCATGCTGTTATAGCGTGGCTTAAAACTCAACAGTTTGGATCTTTCCAGAAACAATGTCACAGTTTATGGGATAAACCAAAGACCCTGCTGTCAACAGTCTTCACTCACACGACTTTAGACCAAAGAAATAATCCCAATAAGAACTGCTGACATTCTCCTTAACTTTGAAAACCTATGCTAGTGGCTCCCATCCTTTGAAAACAGTGGTGATTACCAACTTTTTTCCATTTTCAATACCATATTTCAATACATTGCAATATAAACCATTTAGGTTTCTCAGTATTTTTTAGATGGAACAAACTGGGAAGGGAAAATAACTGTGATGCTATGTATACCTGTGACAAGGGATCACAGACATAATTAGCTAAGTGCCACTAACAGAAAACTACAGCTGTTAAAACTGTGATTTTAGAGAATCCATTGAAAATGCATATAGTAACTAAATTACACCTGAAAAAAACAAATAGCAGATGTTTCCCACAGACCTTTCTTAGCCGCAGTATTCATACAAAGCTCATGTATCAGAAGGTTAAGAGTGCTTATGGGAAAAGAAATGCACTGTTGTAATACAGTGAAACATCTTTTAATGCATTTTACAACAGGATAAAGTGTAACTGTGGTGAAAACATAACTACAAGCTACATTTTGGAGGCTTTTATACGACTAGTACAATGTGATGATGAAAGGAGACACACTGTCCCTCTAATGCCCACCAACTTCTATTCTGTGACGGCTACTTTACTGAACAGCATCAAAGCTTTCAGAGCGTGAAAGCAGAAAGATTCATAAGAGATTAAATGTTTTCCCACCTCTCGCAGATTTCAAAATTAAGTAAGGCACTCGAAAGTATTATCAAGATGCTATTAAAGGTGTAGTTATTAACACACTTCAGTGTGCTACGAATAAAAAGAAGAATCTTTCAACTGTGCACTCACAAAATAATAAATAAATAAATGTGCACATGGGTAACAACAGGCAGGGGGCTGCAGAAATTAGCCAGTTTTGAAACAACTCTCAAAAGCAACACACTTGTAAAAACCCACAGCACAACAAAAGACATACAGGAGTGAATGAAATGAAGCTTCCTTGCCAATTACTGTTGGAAACGTGGCCGCGGTGGGGCTTTTTGTGCTTCACACAAGCAGTCTTTTCTCCCCTTGTCCCCGGCTATTGAGAGGGATACATTAGCCAGGCAGGATGGATGGAGTGGAGAGGAGCAGAGCGGAGCGTTGGCAGTCATACAGCTCACTTCACGCCTGGTGTTACAGACCTCTCTTATGACTTCACTCACAGTGCGCGTACAGAATGTGATTTTTACAATGTCATTCTCTACCTCCTGTCTGAGACTTTGACAAAAACAAATCCTGACGTGAAATACCCGCTCATTTTCATCTTGTTTGGAAAAATTGGCATGATGACATTCATGTGTGGTTTAATTTCCCACTGATGACTTAAAATCTATTTTGATTACTATTTAGAGGAGCTAAAATTAGCTGATGTCTGTATCAGCTCTGCTCCTCCTTTCATCCCCCTAACAATCTACCTTTTCTCCTTTCTCTGGTAGATTTTCAAAGTTAATATTTTCCACGGGCACCGTCTTATTGGTCACAACGCCTGTGGAAAGTACATATATGGAGATATTGCTATTGTTTTCCAATTCATTTCAGTCACAGTGGTTTAACTTGTAGTCTGCTTCACAATGAAAAATTATCATTTAAATACTTTTAAAGCAAAAATTTTATT
>JAQFJA010000014.1:7871822-7882386 GCA_029874485.1 Naso brachycentron
GTAAACTGGCTACTTGTGAAAAGATCCGCTGGTAGATGTGGTCTCTCAACTCCAACTCCATTCTTGCGTCGGACTGTGAATAGTTGGACTGTAAACAGCCAGTGGCACGCAGAGAAGGAAGTCGGAAACGGAAATTCGCCTCCTCCAATGGAAGCCTCCAGTGGCTGTATCGCTGTCTACCGGAAGTCAGACAGCGAATGCAGCCAATGGGTTCTGAGATTCGGGTTTTTGTAACCTATGTAGCCAGTGTTGACAAAGGACAATGGCATGTAGTAACACTGGTATGATCTTTGTGCTTTAACCTGTCTCTATGTGCATTTACTGCTTGTATTCATATTAATTTTATTGTAATTTATAAAAAATTTTGCTCAGATGTGTAAATTTTCTTGTTTTTATTTCGTTTTTTTAAAGCAGTTTGTGTTTGTAAGAGGTGTTTTATTAAAAAAACTCATTAGCTAAGGAGAAATTTGGCAACTGGATTTAACGTGCGAGAGCCTATACTGCTGGACCTGCATTACTGCTGCATTCACATTGCAGCCCACATATTTGCTATAGTTCTCAAACAATGCTGCGCTCAACCTACATAAATGTCCGAGAATTCACACATAAACTATATAATATTACACAACACAGAGTAACTAATAGCAGAAAACAGCTCCGAGCTGCTTCACTTTAGCGGTGGTGACACTGAAGAACCATGAGATCCCTGCGGCCCACAACTGCAACGACAATAGGCTCGGTGTAAATGCTCCTGTGTGCTGAAAACTGCCAGGATATCACAGTCTTGACCTAGATGTCACAGGACAAACTATGCAAGAAAACAGCAATGTGAGAAATATGTGAGAAACAAATATAAGTTGACAATGGGAGGATGTGGTCCATATTGATCTGTGATGTGAAGACTCAGGTCAATGAAAAGCTCTGCCTGCTACTTAGTTCAATTGCTTTTACTAATATGCTTGTAACTATGTCACCTGGAGCTTTACAGAACATGCTACGCATGAGTTGGTCCATCTCTGTTTTACCAAAGTAACACTGACACTTAAATGCTTGATAATAGTTGGCTTAAAATGCTATTCTTCCGGGGATTTTGCCAATACCATCTAATAAAGCAGGTTGAAATGGATACAAGGAGTCAGTTAAATCCCGCCCGCAGTCACTCAGGAGCACACAGGGAACCTGAGCCTCAAAGATGTAGTGCATTAGTTCTGCTAAGCTAACCGTGAATGCTAATTGCAGGAAGGACAAACTGTAACCCTTGCCCTGTGGCCATGAACCCATTAAACAGCACAGAGGGTTTCATAGACATGGAGAGCGTACAAAGAGGCTGAACTGAAAAGGCCTGCAATCGGATTTCGGTTTAAACGGGGATAACAAGTTTTCCAAAGCCCCCCCCTGGGATCTGCCCTCGCTGTTTTTTTTGTTTTTTGTTTTTTTGACAGTGTGTAGAAAACTGTCTGTCACTCCAAAGCTGACCGCAAATTATCAATACAATGCAACAGGTTCTATGTTTCCAAGTGGAATATGTCATGTGGTCCACAGGACAGTTCTCACAGGGCCTGAGTAGAAGTGGATCAGTTGTGTTTTAGTGCTTGTAATTTCACTCCTGAAGGTAGTTAACAAACTAGCCATGGTTCATGACACACTATACATGAGAAAAGTTCATCAGTAGAAACTAGCATTTGTGTAGCAACACCATCAGAGGGAAACCCAAAATAAATCAATCAGTACATCTTAAATGAAAAATCACTTTTTCAGGGCTAAGCTGATTTCTTTCTTTTCTCTGTGAGCAAAAGTCATAAACAAAAGTTCACTTTTCTGTGTTTTCACCTTTAATCTCTGCAGCTCTGGTACCCCCTGGCCATACTTTTTCAAACATGACCCCAACACACTGACTGCCCCTGCCTTCTTTATACACATTCATCAGTTTGACAGATAGCATGAAAGCTGGTTTAAATGTCACCCTTTTTTTGCACCAGCATCCACAGATTACCTTTTGAAGTGAGTTTACAAGTACTGGGATGTGTTTTACCCAACTTTCTGGAGAGAAGTACGCCGTGTAACTATAATGGTTTCGATTTTGCCGTAAGGTTAAACATATAGAAACAGAAGTCAGTCATGCTACTGTAGTGGCAAGAAGCAATCCATCCAGTAACTGTTGAGAAATTCTTTTTTTAGAATACATCATCTGAGAACCATGCATGCAGCATGTCTGTATAAAATTTCATTGCAATACATTAAATGGATGATGAGATATGTCAGTCTGGACCAGACTTATAAACTGACTGTCACTGTGATCCGTACATGACAAAACATATAACGCCTTACATAGGCTAGTTATTCTCTGCTTCTTTACTGTCAGAACCTGTTATTTAAATTTAGCATACTACCAGAAAACCCTTTGTCCACATTCTCAAATAACAGTGATAAATTTAGACCTGGTAAGTAGTTTTTCAGATTTGATTCTCAATCACTGTTGTCATACTTTTTTTAACCGGGTGATTGATCTGCAGCACAAAGCCTAAGAGCCAAAATGGCACCTCGAGCCCAGAATCTGTGACCCTCCTGTCACGCCCAGAGATGTGTGATTTACTACAGCCCAGCCCCCAGGTGAGCGTCCCCGTCACCAGTCGGCCCCATGCTGCCTGCCTGCGCGGCCAGTAAAGAGATGGATGGCTGTGAGTGTGAAGCCTAGCAGTGAGTTACATGGCCTTGAGCTTTACATCTAATTAGGCTCTAATGTAACTACAATGCTCTCGAGGAGATGTTGTCTTGCTTGCCAAAGCTTTTTAAAAGCCTCCTCGGGGCAGAGGCGGCTCAGAGTGAGGGGCTGAGGCAGGACACAGACACGTCCAAGTGAAAAGCTCAGGTTTCCCTTCCAGCTGGGATGTACCGGCAGCTGGATGCCAACTCCATACAGGACAAGACCAGTCTCATGGATATGTTAACTGTGGGTGTTTTTATCCCTTAATGCAACCACAAGTTAAAGTTTCTCTCTCAAAAAGGTCTCTTGGCAAGAGATCAAATAAAAAAGTAATGATTAAAGTGACTATGGGGAACTTTTAACTGGTTATGAAGCAGTCTAAATTTGATGCCAGTGCCTCACATCTTACCTACATCAGCAAATGAGACTATTGGTGAGGAAATGGGAGATTCTTATTCTGTCTTTTATAATGCCTTTGCTTGGTCCGCTCATTAAGTGGAAATGCTACAAAACACTTTACGACACACAGATTGGAAGAGACGATTTGTTGTTTACCAGCATGATCGATCCGCTGTTCTCTTTTTGACTATCTGTGGTTAAAAGCCGGAGGATATTTTTATTTTAATAATTTCAATATTTTGCGTTTATGACCGAACTAGCATTGTGCAAATAGGTGGCGTGTTTCTTTCACTCTTCCAAAACAAATGCTCGCGCTTGACAAGATCGTTACAGCAGCAAGCAGTACTGCTTTCATCCACATGCGCCGCTACAATCAACACAAAATGAAAGTTTCTTGGAGGGGCTTTAAAAACTTTTATTAGAATCTTGCATTTTTCCATAGGTCACTCACTTCAGAAACATGAAACAGAAGACAAACCATAATACAGAATAGTGTCAATATCTCCCTGATGCATCATGTGATTTTCCCATTTCTACACATCTCTCAAAGAGCGATTTCATCAGCTTGATATAATATTAGAAACGAGTCCTGAGAGATAAGGTGTCTGCTTGAAGGTCATTCTTGCCCTCTTGAGTGAACATAAGAGCCTTTTGTGGTCGGGTTAAATGCACATGACAGGCTGTTGGAGCACAATCACCCATTTTAATTGTCATGTAACGGTTTCATGTAGAGCCAAAGTGTCTGCAACACTTCAGCAGTTGGAAACCAGAGCCTGGCCACACAACCACATATGTGGTTAAGTGGGCCAGGAGAGAGCACGGTGGAGACAGGCTTGGTGGAGGATGCTAATAAATACTGCAACAAATCTGCTGCAATTTTTTTAAATTACGGACATTCAGAAATCCTTTAAGGTTGTGAGTAAAAGAATATAATTTGTAAGTCTTTGTTGAATGTGTGTCACAGTAGCAAGAAGTTGTAATTGCTTTAATGCTGTCAAAAAATTGGCTGCTAAATTACTTTTTCCAATAAAACACCTATCCAAAACCGACAAGAAAACAGCTCTAACACACACTCAAAGAACTCAATTTTCCAATTTACTGGAAAACAAAGACGGCAGGAAACAAGGTAACTCCGCTGTTGCCCCAACAACAAACCTCCGGCCATTCTCCTTCTGCTTCATGGTCAGCAATTACATCCCAAAATGAATGCCATTTCATATTAAGCTGCAGTCATAATCCAACGTCAAAGAGGGACTCATTATCAACAATCATGGGAATTAGTTACATCATTTAACCAATCCGAACTAATCATTTCCAGGATACCGCAGAAGCAGATAGAGCCATTAGAAAAAATTGGAGCTCTTAAATAGAATAATTGACATCTATATCTTCTCTGCTGCTTTGGCTGAAGGGCTTCAGAAATTGCATTAGTTGCAATTGAAAATGTGAACTGAGGGGAAAAGACATCACTTAGACTTTTGCGGGACAATGCTCCGTGTTCGCTATTCCCATTCACGATGCTGTATACTGCATTAAAAAAGGTCTGCAGTGCATCTGACTGTCACCAGTATAACAACTTGGTTAACAGCAGCAGATAAATTTAGTGATGAAGATGAAAAAGGGATCAGCCCCATGAAACATGTCTACAGTTGAATGCATTAAACTCATAGTAGGATTTTCTTCCCCTGTATGTTTCTGGATGGTCATAAACCATCCAGCTGTGCAGTGAAAATGGATAACACTCAGATCTGCAGTTTCCATTCTAGTAAACCTTAATTTACCACTCAGAGCACTCAACTGTTAATGCACCATTAAAAACAAAGAGAAATCCAGAAATGAGCCTCCTTTTATTTTAGTGTGAACCCTTTTTAAACCAGTCTGCCAGATGCTGCTGGGTCACTCAGTTTAGTAGTTTTATCCCAATTTTCCCCATGACAATAAAGCAGGCTCTGGTTTGGGCCGCAGACCTCTGATGTCTATCAGCACAGGTCACCATCTGGGGGCAAGTGGAGCCCTCAGCAAGATGAGTGGATCATCGCTTTCCTTCAACACATCATCATGAGAACAGCTTCTGACACATTCCAAGCATTTCTCAGGGTTTGTTTCACAGGTAACATATGTGACAAAAGGTAAAGCATTAACTGACTTTATGCTGTTGGGCAAAACTTAAGGGGAAAAAAAAGCAAAAATGTTTTACTGCAGGTGTCAAATTCATCAGTGTTACAAGACTGATCCAAGGACAGCTTTAGTATCAATAGTGAACAAAGACAACCCCGAAGAGCCGGATAAAAAAATCTGGTTTATTTTTTTATGGGAAAAACATGAGTTTGTTGTAACAACATACAGGAAACAATGAAATATTAACAAGTATGAGGAAAAAAATGAAAGTTTTAGCAAATACAGGAAAGAAAAGCTGTTGTATTGAAAGAGAAAGGAAATGACAGGAAACAATATGTTAATGATACACTGGTTGCCAGCAGATAACTCCAATGTAATGAAGGCTTCATAAGCAGAGGGAGCCATTCCAACATGAACTTAGGTTGACCTGTAAACCCCAAAAACAGATTCAATTAACTTAGGAGAAAAGTCAGGACTGCATATTGTTTTGTAGCGTTATTTCTGTCTGTAGTTTAAGTTTGGCAAATATGACCCATCCTTATGAAAACCAAAGAAGTTGAGGGTCGAACTGACTTTCATGAGGTGAATCTTTTTGAACTATCCCTCTGAAGCTGAAGTAAAACAAACTGAACCAAAACCAAAGTTCTGCAGTTTTTGTAAAGTCCCAGAATTATCTAGCAAATATTGTTTACATCATCAAACAAGTCAAAGATCTGTTAAAACAGACGTTGGTTTGACTGGAATCAGAGATAGTAATAGGTCTATTGTGAGGTTTTTGTAGGAGCATCTCTCACTGAAATCACAGCAAAATTCATTCTTGTTCTTCACAGAACATTCACCAAAACTGTCAACACCCTTGCACAATTTACTATACTCAGAATAAGATTTCTACTTACATGTGTTAATGTTTGTGCGAGATATTCTCCACCATATACTGAATACTAACATTCTTATATTTTAAAGACAGGATTAGGATTACAGATCCTGATCAGACATTAGGCGTTTTCGGACCGCAGGAACCATTTCATAGTTCTAGGAATGTAGTTCTAAGAACCTGCTGTTTTATTAGAACCTTAAACGTCCTTGATGAACTTCTTCTAGCACCGGTAACCGCTGTTTTTAAAAACCCGACAGCTGTATGAACAAGACGACACAAAACACGAACCAGAGCTCGTAACAAGATCGTCGTTTTTTTGTCAGTACATTTTCTCCACATACTAGACAAAAGTGTGGAGCTGCAATACAGTAGCCTTCATTTGTTGTTGTTGTTGTAAGTTGCGTAAAAGTTACTTAGTAATTCGAGTGGAAGTGACGTCAGTGTACTGATTGCTGGTCAGTTTATGTAGCTTAAATAGGGGTTTCTACTGGCAGTGTGAATGCCAACAGGAAAAAAAAAAAAAAGCACTCAAAGGTGTTTAGTTCTCCAGGAAATCCCCAGTGGACAGTTCCTCTTGAACAGTTAATAGAACTGTTTGGTCCGAAAACGCCTGTTGACTTAACAAAAACAAATGTCATCCAAATTCAAAGTCAGTAGACTTCTAATGCACGAAAAGAAACTGCAGACATTTGTCTGCGTTTTGTCGAAACCTTATTGATAATCAATTCATTCGTTAAATTAAAAAATCCAAACAAATCTCTTGTGCCAGCTTTTCAAGGTTAATTTGCAGCATTTCTGTGTATTATTATATTTGGACTGTTGAATAATTAAACTAAGTCAGACTCAACATATAATGTGAAGGTCTGGTACCTGTGATAAGCCTTCATTAAATTGTTTCATTAACAGACAATGGATTCAAAAATAGCATAAATAAATGTTAGTTTCAGCCCTTTTAGATGTTGTTGTTTAACACGGAGCCAAAACAGTATATTTACTTCACCCTTACTGATAAACAATGAGAACATATATGTATATATTATAAAACAAACACATTATAACTACAAACAGCCTTAAAATGACCACCTGACTGCCTTGGAGTCAAAAATATTTATGTTTCTAGTGTCACACATGTAGTAGGCTATTTGTTACAGGGCTACTGTAGCGGATTGCATTACAATGTACAGCAGGTTTATATTTATCTGGTCACTGAGTGTGTATTTACGACAGCAGAGACACAAGGGAGGAGGGGTTCTACATTTATAATCGGTCTATCTTTCAACTGTCGGATATTGAAAAGTGGATGGCCAGAGATACAGATCAGAATATGCTGCATCTGGACGTGCTCCTTGTAAATGCAGCTGCTCACAGATTCAGTAGGTACTCCGATGTCAAACACTGAGGACACAAGAGGAAAGAGGGAGGACTCACTTGGGCTTGGTCTCAGCGTCTGTGACTTGGCGGATGAAGATGGCGTCCTCCGGGTGATTGATGTCTCCCTTCT
The DNA here is from genome assembly GCA_029874485.1 of Naso brachycentron. Taxonomy (NCBI): domain Eukaryota; kingdom Metazoa; phylum Chordata; class Actinopteri; order Acanthuriformes; family Acanthuridae; genus Naso; species Naso brachycentron. Next base: position 7,879,422 of record JAQFJA010000014.1, read on the forward strand.
CCTGCATGTAGGAGGAGGCGATTGCGAGCATTGTTCCGTCATTATTAAAAGCCAGTGAGGCAATGCTGGTCGGGTACCTGTGGAACTGACACAGGCGCTTCTTGTTGAACGGATCCCAGATGTTCACAAAGCCGTCTGAGCCACCTGGTAAAAGGAGAGGCTCAAGGTCAACCACTGAAACTGTGTTACTGTTGAGATATGCATCTGTAATAACTCTGTTCCTTTTGCAGCCTTAGCAGGTCAGTGCGAAAGGTCAGAGGAAATTTTATGAGCTAATTAAAGACAAATTGCCCTTTTAGAAAAACAAATACAAGCAGGGAGTAAAAAATGCTTTTGAGGAGTATTGACTAACTAACTGACTAATCGGACCTGTGGCAAAGGTGTTGTGAATACTGTGAAATGAGATGGCATTGACGGGGTAAACATGCTCGATTCCCTCCTCCTTCAGCCTGTGGCACTTGAAGGCATACTTCTTCTTCTGAAACTCCTGGCTTGGGTCCAAGTACTCCACAGCTACACGTCCCTCGATTGAACTCAAGACATAGCCCTGAAGCCAAGGCAGAAAATATGAAGTTACCATCCAACTTCTACACATTAACACAAAGATCCAGATTTGTAACCCTACGCTTCATTAGAAGTTAATTACCTGTCAAGTTCTAACTCCTGTCTGTATCTTTGATTGGAAATGTGTGCACTTCACTTTCGATTCAAAGTGTACCTGTTTGTTAGGGAACGCTCTGATGCAGCGAGTCTGATACTTGAGACTGGACTCTCTTCTTTGCTGCACATAGCCCATGTTCCTCAAATCCCACACCAGGACTCGTCTACCGGCTGTGCCAACAATCAGCCTGTCTCCAGCCACAGAGAGTGTATACACCTTTGATAAAGAGTGAGGTATGAGACAAGAGGGACAGCACCAATGCCAAAAAGCTTACTTGATACCTATGCAAACACGTTTAACACAGAATGAGTTACAATGAAATAACATCTTTTTCACCAATGTAATACACAGCTATTTGACAGTAAATGAACAAAATGCCAAGGTCTTCTTTTTCTCCAATATTTAGGCCAAAAACAGAGCATCTTTAAAGGGCTTATGCAACTGTAGTGTTCTTGAAACTATCTTAAATTAAATAAACAGAAAAGTGTTTTTTTTTTCTCTGTTTAACATCCCACTGGGGATTGGAGGGAACTGATTCATGCAACATGATGCAAACTTCAAAGATTTCAGCATTGATCCCATCTGGGACAAAAACATACACAATGAAACTAATAGCTGTAGGTAGTATAGATGCTCCTGCAGTCAGTCAAAACACCTAGCACACCTGTACTGAATTGTTATTCTTTTTGATAACATCTCTGTTTTGCTTTACCTTATCGGGCTGAGTAAAGGTGCCAGCGTTGCAGGGCGTCCTTGGGTCCCACAGCCTAACTGATCTGTCCCAGCTACCCGTTACCATCACATTAACCTCCGGGCAGTACTCCACACAACGAATGGGGGCATCATGTGTTCCAACTACTGTGTCTGTTGTTTGAGGATGATATGAAACAACAGCATTAGCAAACACATACAGATGTTTCAGAGATACTTTTAATTACTAATTTGCAGGTTTGTGACGCACCTTGGTCTGTGTTCAAATCGTGAGTTTTTAATTGTGCATCTAACCCTCCACTCCAAGAATGTGTTGGGTCCTGCAAGTAAAGGTGGAAGGTTATCAGTATGGATCAGACACTATGCTTCTGTGCTTTGACAAGGCAAGGACAAGCCTACACAATTATAAAAATCTGTGACCTACGTAAAAAGCGCAGTCGAGAACTGGAGCTGTGTGCTGGTACTTCATCCGCATGGTGTTGCTTCCTACATCATAGAGACGGACAGTGCAGTCCCACGAGGAAACCAGCAGGAACTGGGTTGTGCTGGGGCTGAACTTGACAGCAGAGATGCTGTCCTCCGGTCCCTGGTTTAGCTTGTACTCGTTTGAGCCCGTCATCTGCAAAAAGGATACGTACAAAGTCTGAAACTGGCGCCAGATGTGCTGAAAATGATCTTATTTGCACTAGCAAGAGTGGCCGGGGGGTGTAAAGTTTCTTAAATTTTCATCCATGACTGGTTGGCCTTAAATTACCATATGATCACTTACTGTCAAGCACTGTAGCGATTACAATTATATGTATGAGTATAGTCAGGTGAAGTGCTCCCTTCACAGAAAACGTTACACTGGAACTATGTTATATCACTTCCAGCAAAACACCATAATGATAACACTAACATCCTTCCTCTTTGCCTTTGGAGTTAAGAGTTTTTTAAAAAAAAAAAACGTGTTATATTCTAGAAACATCTCACAAAACACCATTTTCTTGAATGACGTTACACTGGGGTTTAGTTACTGTCGTACTGGTGGAGCAGTCGCTCTCCTACTTGTTGTTAGCATACCTCAGTTAACGTTAACGCTAGCTATGCAATTGTTCAGCACACGCTAGCTAAGTAGCTACATCGAGGGCGTTAAAGCTAAATAACATAATTGTTGACGGAGCAATGACGTTATTTTGGGGCAGTTGTTTTATGTCAAAATGTAACGTTAAACATTACTTGTTTGGTCAAATCCATAAATGAAGCTAAGCCCACTTCAGGCTGACACCGGTGTTTGCTAACGCTAACATAAAGCTAGCTTGTTACGGCAAAGATAAAGTGGGTTGCAAGCCCTAATGTTAGCCGCTTCAGTCGACTTACCGCTTCAGTTCGGTATCGTTCAGATGCGACCTTCTTTAACGGGAGTTCTTGCTACTCCTTCGTTTACAATAAAATAAAAAGCGGAAAATGCTATAAAGCAATGTGGCTGCGTGAAGCTCAAGCTAACTCCCATGCAGGCGCTACCAAGGCTCCAGAGGATGCTGATTGGTTGAAACGAATGTTCAAATTCCCGCTTGCGATATGATTGGCTGATTTATTCTCAAAGGGCATTTC
>JAQFJA010000014.1:7884358-7895144 GCA_029874485.1 Naso brachycentron
AAATGATGATTACACACAATAATAATAATAATAATAATAATAATAATAATAATAAATTTTGTCCGTTCAATCTACAAAATATACAAAATGGTAGTAGCTTTATTTTTTCACTGAAGGTCAGTCTCATCTAAAAACATATGTACAGAGGATAATGACACAGTCAGTGTTAAACAGGCCTCAGCAGTGGTACCGGGTGGGAATAGTACATGTGGTGGGGAAAAGCCAGGAGTGACTGGCTGCCCGGTGAGTTTGCAGCGGGAACCCCGGCCGTTTCTGGGGCTCCGTTCTCGTGGTAAAGTATGGGAACCCGCACAATCCTCTGCGCCGCCGCGTGGCTCAGGTTGGCCGCCTCCAGCTCCGCGGCCAGTTGCCTTTTCCATTTATTCCTCCGGTTCTGAAACCAGATTTTCACCTGCGTCTCTGTCAGGTGCAGGGACGCGGCCAGGCCTGCCCTCTCCGAGCTGCTCAGGTAACGCTTTATGTCGAAGGTGGACTCCAGCTGGAAGACCTGACTCCTGGAAAACACCGTGCGCGTCTTCTTCTTACGACAAGGCTTCCTGTCGGAGTCCAGCTCGTCCGTTTTTCTCCTCCACTCGTCCTCCTGGTCCGTCTCTTTCTTTGGCTCTTCCGTGTCACTGTCGTCCAGCGCAATATCGTCGTCGGCGCTTTCCTCTTTGGCATCTTGGTCACTTTTTTGGAGATCTGGGGAGCGCCTGTCCGGCGCCGGTGATGCGTCTCTCGGATTACCCTTGTCAGACCCTGCACGGAAGAAAATACAGGCTATAGAGTATTCAAATTTGATCTTAAAGCAGTTAAACATGTGACCAACAAAGTCGATCGCCTGTATTTCAGTTGAGTCAAGACATTCAGTTTATTGGTGGGATATTCTTTTGTCTTTTTGTCTAAATATCAATAATTAAAGAAGAGCTTAATGACAATATTCCTGATAAATTGAGGTCGGCTAAATGTTGCTATTCATTTATGATATAAAGTTTTGCTGCCAAATTATTTAACATTCAGACTTTTACAGAACAAAACTCCACTTACTCGTAATCTGCAGAGCTGAAGTTAATAATATTTACCTCCAGTCCTCAGATGAGTTCCAAGCGTGTATGGGTACCACCAGGTGGACGCTCTCTCCAAATACTGCGCTGATAGTCCAATTCTCTGTGCAGGCAACTCAAATCGAGGAAAGGACAAGTCACCGAGTCGAGAGAAGAAAGTGCCTTCAAACACTCCTTTCGACGAGCCGAGAAAGCTTCTCGGCTTTGCGGGTTTGTCCTCAATGTTCAGGAGATTCTTTATGGAGAACGGCGAGTCTTTTGCGGGTTGGCGAGTCTCCTGCGCATCAGAGTCTGCCATCACCGTTTACTGTCCGATGTGGTTCACCATCAAAACTTACCAAGACAAAAAAAAACAAAAAACACCTGATGAAGATTGTCTTTTTACAGCCTATGTTAAAATCATACGAGTGAGAGAACGAGAGACAGACAGAGGGAGAAAGAAAGTCGCTCCGAGCTGCGTCCAGTCGCTGAGGAGGATCAGTGTGAGAGCGCAGAGATCACCGCGTCAAACTTGGGCAGGATTGTAATGATGAAATAAAAAATGCAATCCGAGTTAAAAAGCGCTCGGTCTCTGCTATTGGGCAGGTACAATAGCAAATAGGATTAGAGATGAAACCGCGAGGGGCTGTGACGAGAATAGACTCCAAAGAAAAAGGCCGCGCAAGCGTTTTGCCTTCAGGCTCAACAGTAGCCTACGCACCCACTTATCATCCAATTAGATTAAAGAGGAAAGTGTCTCGGGGTTTTTGGGGGCGTGCGCGAGCTGCAATCTCCTGTCGGTAAATTGATAAACTGTCCAGGGATTATCACACCTCAACATGGAACTGTAAGCAGTTTGGCCTATGCACAAATATTACGCAAATTACGCACATTTTACGCACTCATGTAAGCCACTGAAACATGTAAAATAATGATAAAAATGAGGCGATTTCGACGTGAAAAGTAGTCTTATATGTAGCCTATGTCTTACAGCACAACAAAGACAGATAAAAGATGATGTTTGTTTAACACTGTGACCTGCTGAGCACCAGCCCGCCGCTCATTTGTTGGATCAAACAGTCGATCATCATCTGTTCCACCTGGATGCAACAGGAAAGCAGCATGCGCGGTGTATTTCTCCTGAACCGGAGCTCATTGACTTAATTTTATTAGTCAGGAAGTGATACAGGCTGGCATCAAATTGAATGCTCACCATTGTGATAAAGGCTTTTCAAATCAGCTTTGCACAAAAGCCTGCAAACCCACAGGGGCAGCAGGTGATCTAATGCAAGAGGATGACACAACAAGTCTTGTTTCTGTCACATATTACAATAATGCCAGTGCTCGGATGCAGCAAATTGCATTTGTATGTGTAATGAGACGTTCATATGATCAAGTGTGATCAGATTAGATAAAGACACAAAATGAACAGGAGGGATATTGAGTTTATTTAGAAGCTCTCGATCTGCCCTTTTCCTCCGATGGAACCAGCGACAACAGGGAGAACTGCAATGAATCATGGACTTTTGAATCAACAACTGCCCTCTGCAGTTTTTTGCCATTAGACACAATGTATATGTCCCTAGAAAATCATAAAGCACACACACACACACACACACACACAAACACACAAACAAAGCAGGCAAGTAATGAAAAATGACAAAGCTTTTGGATGTTTTTGTATTTATCTCATATAAGAAAATATTTGGCTGTTTAGTAAATGGGTCAAAAATGAAAGAAATGTTAATTAACAACATTTAAGAATCCTCATTTAAGCCAATCTGGAGCAGATGCAGGCAAGTAATCAAATCAATTGAATTTGCTCAACCTACAAACATGCAGCCTGTCCTTTTAGCTCATGGAGCGCTCTCCAGCTCTAAAGGACAACACTGTGTTTTGTGAAAAGCTACTTGAATCCCTGCATAATTAGAGGTCTCATAGCTGTGTTAAAGACGGGGGTGGAGAAAGAGGCGAGCTGAGCTGCGCTTGCCAGTGCGAAGGGAAAAGCAGATAGCTGCGTTTTCATCAGATTATGCTCATTAAATGGAGATTTACACAACAGGCAGAACAAGTCCGAGTCGTCAGTCAATGTGTAAACGCAGACCCGTGTTTCCTCCTGTCAGCTTTGTCATTTTAGTGATTGTTGGAATTGTCTGGACACATATGGAGCTGATGTTATTGGTAAAATGTTGTCCTCTGTCTGCATTTGGAAAATGTCATGTGGTCTGCCTGAAATTAATCAGATCCAGGGAGAGGTTTAAAATATAAGTTTCTATCTAGATATATAACAGACTCTCCTCATGTAAAATTCTTAATATTAGAGTCAGTGGACCAAATCCTAAATGATATTGTATATGTCATCTCTAAGGGATCTGTGGTTGAACACTGAAATGCAAAAAATTAGGCCTTCACAGGAGAGAATGTTGAAAAAAGTAACAAAAGATTGTCATTAGGACATTAGACATGTAAGCTGAATCTATTTTGTCATGTGGAGATTTTCAAATACCAGGTAATTGCTGTTTGATCTGGTAGCAACAGGTCAAACTGAATATTTATCATTAAGAAAAAAAACAACGGAATAAAGTCTTATGATCCCAATACTTAACAATTTAAGCAAATCTCTTTCACACCAGAAGACAATTAGGTTAAGCAATATTTAGGATTTTTTGTACATATTTGCTCATTGAGATGATCAAGAAATGAAAATGCCTTTTCATCAGGAAACGTTTTCCCTCTATAGGCCAGTTTATAGTAAGTATAATTTTAGATACATAGCTTTTGGAGAACCGCACAGACACCAAGCTTTGTTATTTTCATTTTTAAATAAAAATTAAATCAGTGTAATGAAACATGACATAATCTTGTATGGTTAGAGTCTGAAAATACTTTTATTTTGTAAATCTTACGGGAATCTGAACATTTGGCATCAACATGGCCAGTTTTTATTATTGAAGCAGACTTGAATCTGACTTTTTCCATCATATATGTCTATTTTTTTCTGTCAGCGACTTAAAGACACACATTTATTATTACAAGGAGTCATCATAGGTGTTGGCCATTAGTCTGTCTACCTGAACTCAGCTTGCTTATGTTGAGTAAAACAATTTTACACATCATCAATATCAGCCGAATAACTGAGTCAATTATACAAGGCTGCCTCTTTTCATCTGAAGCACCTGAACAATAAAAATGATTTAAAATACCGTTAGCGGTGACAGGCCGTTAATAGTGGCGGTAATTCATTGCTCTTTCACTGAGAGGCTGCCTCGACACAGTCCTGTCACTGTATAATGCTGCCATCTAGTGACAGAATTTGGTATTAAGTGACCACACTTAAAAACAGCCTTTGACTGCAAAACAGCATGTTTATTGACATTGCCAAAACAGATCTCTCCTAACAGATTATTTCTTGATACTGTGTAAAATCACCTCCTCATTTTCCCAACAAGTAACTGTACAGAATTTAAGGAGAATGCAAGTGTTACAGTCCACCAACTCTAGAGGTCACTGATGTCGGTCATAGCGGCCGTCTGAAGGCACTGAGACGTTCAAAGAAAATCCTGATAAATATGATCAAAAATCAACTCGCATATGGCAACATATGGATCAGGTATGTAATTCTGACATGATTTAATCACCATATCTCAATGAGCATTGGAGGACAAAAATGCATGAGGAAACAGCTCTAAATATAACAAACTCATTCCGAGACATAGGGAGATTTAACCACATGTGACCTCATTAGTGTGAACTACTTTACACAGCAAATGTTGGTGATGTTGAGGACAAGCACCTGGAACTGCAACAAAACTCTACAAACACAAAAGCAAATCTACAACAATGACTTGTGGAGTGTAACACAGCAGGCTCCGCTCAGATCGTCTCAGTGGTCATACTCCTTATCAATGAACTTGGCCATAGTGGACAACTGCACATTTGTCGTGCCCTCATAAATGGTACCTGCACACGGAGGCAAAACAAAGCATTAGAACAGGTTCCTGCAACACAAAACAAGGTCAATTTGATCGAATTCCCCTACATGAGTCTGCAGCTTTCGCTATCAGGAAACAAGGGGGCTTATTATGCAGTCTGCCGCTGCTCCAGCTGGAGGACCGGAGAGCCAAAATGATGGCGATGAAAGGAAAAGTGACATTTTGCCCTGACAGTTTCCTTGGCTGTGTGCTGGTATAATGGCACTCTGAAGGGGTCAGACGGGGAAATTCCTGCAGAGTCCGATTACAGCCGCTGCTATCAGCCCCTCTCTCCGCCCCTCTGTGGTCCAATCACACACTGCTGCACCTGACCTGCAGCCCGCATGAGTTGTGTCCTTTCCACAAGCTTCAGTTACCTAAGCAACAATCTGACAGTGTGCAAAAACAAGTCAGTGTTTGTCTGGTGGTGCTCACCGATTTTACAGTCTCTGTAGTATTTCTCTATGGGGTAGTCTTTGGTGAAGCCGACCCCTCCCATCCACTCGATGCATTTAGACGTGGTGAGCGTTGCAACCTGAGGAAGAAAAAACACAGCAGGTATTATGATGATGACATGAAGACTTTCCTCTGAGGAACTCAGTGGTTCCCAAACATTTTATTTAAGGGATCCCTTATTCATCACCGAGCAAACTGATGAGCCCTGACCACCGACACATTCTGTAGATATTCAATTTAAAATTCAATGCATAACAATAACAGTTTAGCACAACTCATAGTGAACACAATAACTGAATGAATTATGAATTTTTTTATCTGACGATATTTCAAGAAATTTTTAGGAACCTCTTATACAATTCTCTTTGTAGATTATGTAGTTCCACATATACAAAGGAAAAGCCTCTGTTGCCTAACTGGCTTCTACTTTGACAAAATCAGTGTTTTCTTTGCCCTGTCATTTGACCATTGTTGGAGCTATTTGGTTGTTTTAACTTTACTTTTCTAATGCAGAATGAGTCTGTCAGCAGAACGTGATGCTTTGTGATTACGACTTTTTTTGGCCTAACTTTGCATCGTGATGCCACCAGGAGGAGGGTTTCGCATAAAAATGAAAAATCAGTGATACTCTCGGTAGTCTCTTTCCTGATTCGCCGAACTACGCTGCACTTCTTAGCGACAGGTGACGTCAGTGCGAGCTGATTAGCTCACCGTGCTGTGATTCGCCTCTGCCAGCAACAGTGTCTGCAAGCCACACCGGCAGTCGGCTCGAGCAGTTTACTCCGCTGCAACTTTCCCTGCAACCATTTCGTCTCATGCTACAGCTAATGTTAGCTTGCTAGCCCGTTTGCAGAGGTTATCTATTGTAACTTTAATTTAGCTTTCTTCACAGACAAGAATAAATGCTGAGACAAAGGCCTAGTGTGTATTTAAAAAAAAAAAAATTTTCTTCCTCCCTTTAAAATCAAGCCCTCGTGGCTCCCCGTAAATCTTTAGTGAGCTCTAATGAGGATTTGGGAACCAGCGGAAAAGATTTTACAACTTATTTATCAGACTTACAAAATAGATGGATTATGAAGAGAGGCTAAGTAGATAAAACCAGCAAAATAATGTAGAATTGATTCAGTAGTACTATTGAAATGAGAACTCGGTTTAAAAATAAACACAATGGAATTACAAAAACAGGAAACAGAAATCACTGATGATCACAATATATGTTAGAAATACATAATAAGCTGTAAATGACTGAGCTCACCTCTGCAGTGAAGTATTTGGCCATGCAGGCCTCCTTAATGAAAGGCCTCCCAGCCTCCTTCAGACGAGCAGCGTTGTATGTCAGCAGCCGAGCCGCTTCGATCTGTGTTGCTACGTGGGCTATTTGGTGCTGCATGCCCTAAATTACAAAGCATCACCATAACAACCTCACTGAAGATACCGGCCTTTCAGAATGATGTGAATAATCACAAACATGTCGAGTAAATGGACAGGATTTTGTATCTTCACCTGGAAGTCAAAAATTCGTTTTCCAAACTGCATCCTCTGTCTGGTGTAAGGGATCGTGTTGTCAAAGCAACCCTGTGCCAGCCCCAGCATCTGAAACACAAGCAGACAGAGTTAGTACAAGCTGTAATTTTAAATAAAGCACCTTTGTTTTCAGTAATTTAAATGAAAGTTACCTGAGCAGCAATTCCAATCCTGCCCTCATTTAACATTCCGATGGCATACTTGTACCCGTGGCCAATCTGTCCCAAAATATTCTTCTCTGGTACCTACAACAGAGAGCAGAGAGTCAGTGAAAGTTGCAGTATGCTGTTTTTTTCACATGGGCTGGGTACAGTACAAGGTGTCCGTCTGTACCTTGACATTGTCAAGGGTGAGCGGGCAGGTGGAGGATGCACGCAGGCCGAGCTTGTTCTCCTTCTTGCCGATCTCGAGCCCCTCTGTGTCCTGATCCACGATGAAGCATGTGATGCCTCTGTATCCCTGTCAATCAAAACATGCTTACGTATATTACATCTTTTTGTACATTACTGAAGCCTGAACGTTACACCTAATCTGTCAAACTGCTATTCCTCTAGTGCAAAACTATTTTGCGCAATACACCTGTACAGTGCAATATACAGTTACATTGCACACCATAGCAGTTGCCAGGTGAAATATCATGTAAGATTGTATTTCATCTTCTTCCTCATTATTGTCTTCTTCTCTGTTCTAAGTATATGTGTGTGTTTTTATTGAAACCTGTACGTTAATGTAGCACTGAGCCCAAGTTAAGTACATTATATTATATTGTCTTGGACCATTTTTGTGATGTGAGATGATAAAGAGTTGGTTTATTTACTCATATAATGAAAAAATTTCAGTCTATGAGTAAAATGTGGATCTTTTTGGTGCTTACGACAGGTGGCAAGAACAGAAGGCGCTGCAGTTACTCACGGCAGATGGGTCCAAATTGGCCATCACCAGGAAAACACCTGCTTGCTCTGCGTTGCTGATCCACATCTTGGATCCATTAATGACGTAATAGTCTTTATGTTTCTCAGCACGTGTTTTTAGAGAAAAGGCGTCACTTCCAGACCCTGCTTCGGAGAGGCAGAAGCTCCCGACCTGCGTGACATGACGTATGATTAAATACAAGAACACATGACAGCAAGTACAGCACAGATTATCCACAGCCCCCCGGTGGATCTGTATTATAAAAAGTGTTCAAATAATGTGGTTAGTCAACCAACAATGTCTTTTTCCTGTCATAACTGTCCATGCCACAATAACAACATGTTCCCCACACCCTGAGAGACAGCATGTCAGATTGCTCACCATGTCGGTCGAAAGTCGGCTGAGGTACTGCTCCTTCTGAGCCGGTGTGCCCAGTTTGGCAAACAGTGTGTTGATCAGTGTGTTCTGGATGTCACAGAGCACGGCCACAGAGGCGTCCACCTTCGCCAGCTCCTCAATGACAAGGATGGAGGAGAAGAACGTGGAGCCAGTGCCGCCGTACTGCGTGTCAATCTCAATGCCCATGAGCTGTAAAAGAGCAAATCAGAGTAACTGGACAGAAAAGAAAGAATGACATTGACTTAATTCTAATGGCGCCTATAAATGAATTACATACACCCTGTTCAAAGAGAGATTTGATCACTTCCTCGTCCATGGCAGAGTTTTCATCCATCTTCGACACGAATGGAGCGATGCGCTCTTGTGCATATTTTTTCACTGTCAAACAAAAAAGCAGATGTTCAGTGTTTGAGGAGTTCCTGCTGTGCATCCGGCTGTCAGCAGCAGTACCTGCCAGCAGCATCCCAGCTCACCTGCTTCCCTCATCATGCTCTCCTCCTCTGAGTATGTCTGAAGGGGCGGGAAGGTGACCACCCCAGCTGCCTGGTCTGAAGCCATGTCTGGGACAGGTCTGTTGGACAGGCTCCTCCATGCAGCCCGGCATGCCCCCCATGGTCGAGAGATCTGTCTGCAAGACTGAGAGCAAGGCAGACAACTGTGGAAATGCCTATCCGGGCATTTGGGAATATGCACAATTTGAACAGATGTACCTGACAACAATTTCGGCCACCCTTCCCCACAAACTGTATGCTAACTGATTAAAAGTCTCACTCAGTGCTAGCTATAAGTTGCTTTTCAGCAGTTTGTGCTCCAAAGCTAACATTTAGCCGTTATAGCAAGTATCGTCACATCAACATGACACATCCAAGTCACGTAACTCAGTGATAATGGATCGATGTAGTGAAAAACACATTAAAATCGGCACAAAAATGCTGAAAATGTAGATTAGCATGACCTTTTTGTTCAGACTCACCTTAGAGAAAATTCTGACTAGCGGGGCAGCCATGATTTGTTACGAAATGTTTACATGTAATGCTGCCTTCAAGGCCCCTTGTACAAATCAGACACTCAAATTTTCTGGTCGTGTATCGCTGGAAGTTATACGACAAAATTACTGAACTTCTAACGTTAGGCTTCCTAGTGGCAAATACACGAGGTAAGGTCTTCTTGGTCGTCTGAGAAACATAGGTTTTAAGACATTTCAGTTATTTGAGAAACGTTCCAGTGACTGTTTTGTATGTGTGAGATTGTTTAACGTTAATTCATTTACTTCCGACAGCATCTGAACGCAACAGTTGTGTTTGAGGGGACATGGAAAACAAACGTATCAGAAAAACGGAAGCGTTTACTTGCTAACAATTGTATTTGGGTAATAATTTTCCCGGGCTCAATTTTCCCACTTATCTTTGTTTACCGATGATGCTACTTACCTAGACGCCAAAAGGTGAAGTCTGAATTGCTTTGAGGATAATGTTCGATAGTAGAAAGATGTTAATATAGGAATTACTGTGCGAGTCGAGCTAGCTGGGTAACGTTAGCTAGCATTGTTATGAATAGCCATGATACGTTAGATACTGTCGGATACGAGCAGTGATATGGGAAAGCAAAGATGTCACACGTTTGGGTATTGACTGAGGTGCTTTGTTCTCCTTTCCTGGTTTTATAGCTACGAGGCGGTACAATGGAGGAGATAAAGACCGAGCCGGTGGATTTTGTGAGGGAATTTCAAGAATACCTGACACAGCAAACCCAGCATGTCAACATGATCTCAGGCTCCGTCTGCGGAGAAAAGGAGTCAGGGGAGCCGTTTCAAGCCGGTGGTGAGGAAATGCTTACATTTGAAACCAACATATCTTTAATATACACACAGTGGCGTCTTAAAGTCAGTATGTGTTTGGCTTTAGTGGCCCCCAGGAGTGAACAGAATGGCCTGGATCCTCCGTCTGTGGAGGTGAGCCTGCCGATGGAGGATGCGACCGACGTCCAGATAGACGGCCTGGAGAGGACCTGCGATGGAAAGTACAAGTGCAGCTACTGCAGCTACGCCAACAAGGGGATGGCTCGATTAATAGAGCACATCCGCATACACACAGGTGTGTCATCACACTACATTCATTTACATCACTAACGCCATCAAAGGTCATGGTAACACTTTACTTAAAGCATGCATCTATAATGCATTACTAACATACTTACAGTGCGTTAAAATGCGCCCATAGTGCTTTGTAATCATAGTTATAAGCAGGGTCCGGGTTAACCATAGCCGCCTATAACGCATTATAAGTGTGTTCATAATGTGTTATATGTTCATTATGTGTGCTAATGCATTTAAGATGCATGCTTTATGTAAAGTCTTGCCAAAGTCAGCCATCTTAAACACTGCAGGCTATCAAGACACACTCCTACAAAAAAAAAAAAAAAAAAATCCCAATCAATAACTACATTATAATTGGACCACATATACATAAACAAAATTTTATT
>JAQFJA010000014.1:7930534-7940776 GCA_029874485.1 Naso brachycentron
GCTTTCAGGAACCTCCGTGAATCACAGAGTTGAGGCAGAGCAGTCGCAGGACATCAAAGGGAAAACCAGAGGACATTATCCTGTTAAATCTGATCTGTTTTTACTAAAGCTGCTGTTTTGTGCGATATATTAGCGTGCATCATTAAGTTTCATTTTTCAAAGCCGTGGGTCGCCAGCAAGTTACATATTGTTGCTGTAACCCCAGAAGGGAAGTTCAGTTTGCTTTTGTTAATTCTTATTTTTGAAAGAAAAGCAAAACTCATTTTGAGTAGTTTATTTGTCATTTGTTATTTGTTTAAGAGGGGGGAAAAAATCATAAATCAAGTTTAGTGTGAAAAATCAGACTTTATTTAATCAGTTGATAACTATAATCACTTCTTTGATTTGTTTCAGAGATGCGTGGCAGAGAAGATGCACAGAGATTGTTGCCATAGACGCGCTGCACTTCAGGAACTTTCTTGAACAGTTTCGTCCAGAGAAAATCAACAGAGAACTCAACAAGGTGATCTTTCATTCTCTATAAAGTTGTATTTTATGCTTGTTGTCTTTTTGTTTTTGTTTCTTTCTTATGTCTGTAAACAGTAACGTGTCTCCTCAAAATTATGTTTTAACTTAATTTGCCTTTTCATGTTTGGTTTGCACAGATTTAAATCAATTTTATGTCATTACAACATTACACAGTAGAGATGACTTTGACTAATGTTTACTCTTCTCAAGGTAAATATATGAATTATTGATAAGTGTCGTACGCATGTAATACAGACTGATGAATTGTCATATTTGTGGAGAATAACCTTAATCTTATTAATTACATGGTCCATTAGGCCCAGAATTAATTTAAATGGACATTAATGACCTCAGGGTGATTAATCACAATTGCTGAATTTACATGGCAGACTCTTTTAAAAGGAATTGAAGCATGTGTGCAATCTTCCCAGTCCAAGATTTTCATTCATGATAGAATATCAAGATGTTGATGTTGTCGAGTCTGCTGTCAGAAAACATGGAGGAGTTTGACAGCTCTGACAAGGCAGTGAAGAATGCACCTACATGAAGATCAATCTTGTTTCGAATGTTGTCCGGCTAGCTGGCGTATTTGCCCTTTCAAAGGAAGAATTTATGATTGGTCAGGGGGAGGACAGGCACTCACAATTCATTTTCACTATTCATTTCCAATGTGAAAATGAAGGTCCAGGGCCCGTCCAGATCTGTTACTTAACAGATTTTTTTTTTTCATGTGATGTACAACTAATGTCATGTCAAATGCTAATGTTCATGCACATGTGTTTAGTCTGTAATGTGGGGAATACCTACACCAGTTTTACAACAATGGCAATTTAGTTGAGGGAAGACCTGTAAAATGATGCAGTGTTAATGTAAAAAATGCCTCCTTAGTCAGGCCAACCAACCTTTATGTGCTCATGCACTGAATGACATGTCAAGCACAGGCTTGCAGGGACAAGAAATTACTCTGTTGTGTTGTATTTTCATTTATGTTTTATAGCATTGAGAAACTCTCTTGGCTTGGTTTTTATAAAACATACCAGTGATCTTGAACAATAAGGTGGTCACGTGACCTGGGGCTCATCAGAGCTGGTTGCACCTTTATGTACCGAATGACACATCATTCTCCATCGGAGCAGCCAGGATTCATCCTGAGAGAACCTGCTTCATTCACAATATTTGTGAAAAAAAAAAACCTTGGCTTATTTTGAGGAAATGGCGATATCTGAAATCACTCTACATTTGCCATAAAGTGCCTTATATTCATTTTCCCCCTCTATCTGAGTATCCAAGTAAAAAAACCACCACATATGTGGTGTAAGAGCATGCATACTACTTGAAGTCCCTACAAGGATCATTGAACTGGCTGTGAAGCAGTCTTAATTTAATATGATGTCTCACATCTTACCTACATCGGCAAATGAAACCATCAGCGAGGAGATTGGAGATTACTATCCTGTCTTTTACAAAGCCTTTGCCCGGTCCACTCAGTCAGTGAAAACGCAACGAAACGCTTTATGGCACACAGACCGGAGGAGATGATTTGTTGTTCACAAGCACGATAGATCTGCTGTTCTTTTTTACTATCTTTGTTTGGAAGCAGGAGGATATTTTTCTTTAGATAATTTCAATAATTTCTTTTTATGGCAGAACTGGTATTGCACAAGTAAGTGGTGTGTTTCTTTCACTCCCTTCGAAACAAGTGCGTGCAGTACAAGATCTTTATGATTGTAAGCAGTACAGCTTTTGTCCATAGGTGCCGCTACAATCAACACGAAATGTTGATAGATAATTCCTATTGTGCAATGATTTCTGTAGGTATGAAAATATTAGATTCAATATAAAAAAAGAAAATATTATTAATATTCGGCATTGTTTACAGAGTACTGACTTGTCTCCTTGTGTCTGCTACAAAACCCTTGTCCTTTCATATTAAATATTGTTTTGCATTGCACTCACATTTTCTTTCCTAATATGTTTCCTTTTGATCTTCCCTTCACTTTGTCTTCATGAAGGCCTTCTGTGGCTTTGCACGCCCTGAGGATCAAAAAGAAAACCTTGCGGCAGTGGCTACAGGGAACTGGGGCTGTGGTGTTTTTGGGGGCGACACACGTCTGAAAGGTAAACGCCTGCGTAACACTTTCGTCAGTAGATTTTGTGCTCAGGTCATCTTTGTGCACTTGGCAGTCAGTGCAGACTTCTGATCCTGGATGTAACGGAATACATTTCAGATTGAAAGGCCCCGGCAGTTCAGTGTGGGCATCCATTTGTCTTACAGGAATGCGTTTATTCAGTTAAGGCCTATTCGTCGCCTTCCTTTTATTGATCAAACGACAAAGTTAATATGTTTCATTAATAGTGAAATTGATCGCCCGCTCGAGTCGATCAATCCGTTACAGCTTTTTGTCTGAACCTTGTATCACTGTCCCTGAGCAGGGAGCTTTAGGAGAGTTTATGCTGACCGTTTGCAGTAATATCTCTGTTTCTCACTTTCCCCCTTTGTCTTTCTCCCATCGTGCTTGCAAACTATGCATACATCCATGCATATGTGTTAATTAGCCCTGGCCTACCATAGGCACCAACTGTCTGCTTAATGGCATGCCTCCCGGGAAGACTTTTGTAATTCAGATGCTGTTCTCCTCCTGGGTTTTCCCTCTCACATAACCATCTATATTTTAATTGTTAAGTAATTTTTAAAAAGCAGCAGTGGAAACAGAGCCAGGGAGAGAAACTGCTTAAGTATAGTCATATTTAACATAGCCCTCTTCTTAAAATGTCGATTCAGTCTTGCTCATTTAACCTGCCTCTGTCCCAACCTTTATTAATCAGCCGACATATTTCCAGTCTCTTTAAATATTCACAGCTCTCTGGCCTCTCTTTGTAACTAATCCAGAGTTCTCAGTGGGGGTGAGACCTATTCCCCTGATTCCCTTTACTGTACATGCCACAGCGGCTGGTGTCACACCTTTTAATGTTAACATCAGCTACTGGATGACTCCTCAGATTTCTGTTTATTTAAACAATGCTGTATTTTTACAATTAAAAAGGTACGAATATAACTGCAAAAAAACTTAAATCCTGTGCCTGTATTAGAACAGATTTTGTGTCACTCTTGCCGTTGAGGTTTAACACCGGCTTCTTCTCCCCCAGCTCTACTCCAGATGCTGGCAGCTGCCGAGGCGGGCCGAGATGTGGCCTATTTCACCTTTGGTGACAGCCAGCTCATGACAGATGTCCACAATATGCACTCTTTCCTCACTCAGAGGAAGATCAGTGTTGGTAAGGCAAACGACCGCCCTGTCTGCTGCATTTTTATGTGCAGCTGTGTGTTTTTATGTGTGTGCTTGTCTTTTTTGATTGCTCCCACAAGGGTGTGATGCATGACATAATAGCATGATTAATCTTGTAATGGAATAGTATTTGATCTAAGGTTTCATTTGTTAATGATGTGAGCTCATGAAACAATGATATGGCAAGTTTTTTTTTTTTCCTAAAATATTTGTCTGCGTTTTGCTCGCTGTGATGTCAGTCCATTGTTGAGACTAGACAACATTCACAATCTCCTTGTCTCCATCGCAGGGGAGGTGTATGATCTCCTGGGGCAGTACTACAGCTCAGTGTGCAAGAGCTGCCTCAGTCGGCGTCCTGATGTCAGCCTCTACTCCTTCATCTACCAACAGGTCAACTCCTCCCTGGCGCCAGATGACTCTGATGGGAGCTCAGCCAGACAACACGTCCCTGCATACTGCCGTTAAGGTCAGGTGGCTGATGAGTCACCCTGCCTTGTCGTCGGAATTTACCGAATGAAAACATTCACATTCTGCCTTTAGCTTTACTTTGCGTCTCAGTTTTGTTTGTGTCCAGACTTTTAATTAACAATTTTGGATATACAAACTCTGGTCGTCCACCACTGGCAGTCAAAAAAGCAAAATTTAGCGTGCGGATCCTTTCAAGAACAACTGAACAGCAGAAGGTGATTAGTTATGACCCTGTCTGCCGCCGCGGTCCAAGCTGTGTTCATTTTGCTGCTGCTGGTAATACGCCAATGGATTGAGCTTCAGTACGATGCAATTGTGATTTTAATGGTGAAGCAAAGGTTGCCATCCATCTTCTCAGTTTGTCATGTTGCCTTTTTTACACCCACACATATCCAGCCTAATTGAATTGGCTGTCAGAAATCAAGTTAAAGGAAAAGAATAACAAGAAGAGGGTTTGGAAAGCTTGGAGTGGTCTCAGGAAAGCAGTTTGATTTAATAGTGCAGCCCGGCTCGTTGGGAAGTAATCTAAGTTTCTGCATTTATAGCAAAATTTTTGTTTCAATCATGGACCCATGGATACATTCTGGATTCTTTGCTGTATTTGATACACTTACCAAAGAACCCAGTCGCACTTATTTGAATGTTTGTTTCTGTATTTTAAAGCTGATTTTCATTGTGATCCTGTATTACGAAGGCCTTCTTGTATAGCTACTCTTGAATTAAATTGAAGACTTTTTCTGATAGATTTTCCTCTTTAATAAAATCAGTTTTGAGTAACGTAATAGTCTAATTTGATGTTTTATTCTTGAGCCTCATTTGAATGGAACCACTAATGTCTGAAATGCATCCCTCATTTTTCATTCCAATGAAGAATGAAGGCTTCTTGTCCCATGAGGAAAACGAGTTTCTGCACAGCCTTGCCATTTATCTTTTCCCAGCTATTGCTTCACCCTTTCATTCACAGTTTAATAAGGTCATACCTTTTATATAAACTGTACATGACACCTCATTAAGTAAAGAGTAGATCACAGAACATGCAGTCAGAGGCGAGAGTTGGGCAGCGGTGCTCCTTGGAGATTTCTCTTTCTGTTGGTTAAAACGCAGCTTCATTTGCATCAAGACGAAGGTGCTTTTGGCCTTTGGCTCACTGTATTCTTTTTATATTCTGTGGTGCCTGTAGACATATAAAAATAATCCCTGAACACAATATAAATTGACATATATATGACAATGAGTTCACAATATTAAAAAGCAAAACAAAACATAGGTCCTGACCAGTATGGGATTTTTGTGGCCGATGTCGATACTGATATTAGGGCACAAGAAAATTCTAAAAAAGAAAACCTTGTGGCAGTGGCTACAAGGAACTGGGGCTGTGGTGTATATATATATACACACACAATATTGTCTGAATTTTAATTTTAACAAATTTCAGTTAACACTTACTAGATATTAAATAATAGACCGTCCTCTGCTGGACAAACTACGTAATTACACCATTTAAATCACTAGTCCAAGCATTTTTTCTGGCCTTAATAACCGATTGCCAAAATTGATTTATCTGGGATATCGACCAGTAAAAACACTAAACTGATATATGTGTCGGGCCCTAAAAAACTAAACAAAACCCGAAAACACCCAAAGGATATTCAGCATTCTGCAAATTTGAAGAAAGAGGAGCGAACATCCTATTTGTTACTGATTAAATGTTTTAAGCCCCTTTTGCTTTGTTGATTATAGACATATTATTGTACTTACTTTTTCAGTGATGTATGTTGTGACTTTCATTTTGTGGTTTTCCAGGCTAATTAGCGTTTATCTGTCAATTTACAGATTATCCCTTCAGCAGGAGTTAATTGACTAAATATTTTTAGCTGAATGCTAAATTAAGTTTGTCCCCCGGAGTGTGCAGAGGTGAGTGGACTCCTGGTGATCTGTAAGCGAATGAATGAGGTGTAGGAGTCTCTAAGCTTGTTTCTGTCTGCCTTCATGGAATCAGGACTTGACATAGGGGGTCTCTCTTTGTAGCTTGCTGAGTTAAAAAAAAAAAAAAAAAGCCTTTGGTGGCATCTCTCCCAAGGGGATCCACCATTGACACACAGGGGTATCCTATTGGATTGATCTCCACACAGTGAGCCCCATGTGTGTCTTTGACCTTTCGGCTGCCATCTGTCATAAAGTCACGAACACAAACAGTGTTTAGTCTTTTAAACACGCTCACACTTTGACACGCGACTGCACTGCTGTTTGGGATGGCAAAGTTAGGTAAATAAAGCAGTTTGCAGATACAGCTTTGAACTTTATGCTCATTGCCAACACAAAACAGCAAAGCACTGAGGATCCTCTGTAAGCATCTGTTTCCTCTCAGAACATTAACGTACCCCTTCTGATTAACTTCTAGCTATGCTGACGATAAGGCAGTGTTGGTCGGTCTAGACTGAAATAGCTCAACAATTTAGATGGATTGCCATGAAATTTACTCAATGACTTTAATAATCCCCAAGATTTTTCCTCCAGCAGTTTAAAATCTACACATCCCCAGAGGATGAATCTTGCTTACCTTGATTATACTAACTTTACCTCCAGGGCCACCATGAGGTTAAAATATGTGAATTGTAGCTAAGTATCTCAAGAAATATTGAAAATGTTGTGAAACTTTGTATGCTGCCCGCCTCAGGTTGCATTGTAAACTTTGGTAAACTTTCCAAATAGCGGCATCATTAGGTCAAGAGTATGATATGTACTTTGTTTGATTACCATGTTTGCAAAACAGTCTCAACAGCCTCGTACTTTGTGTTTACAGCTAGCAAGCAATGTTAGCATGCTAAAATGCAAAATACAGTTGGTGAACATACAAAAGGTCGTTATGGAGAATCAGGGCAGGGGATCAAACTCCCTTGAACAGGTACAGTGTTTTCATACATTTGAGTTGAGTTATCATACACATACAGCATGACAACAAAGCCAAGATTTCTCAATCTAATCTATGAATTATCAATGGACCTCAGAGAACAAATGCAATACATCAAACAGATTCTTTTTGAATCTGGAGTGACATTGCTATATAGTGTTTTAATTTTGCTTTGGTTCCATCCAAGAAGGTCAGCTCTGATATTGTAGGTTGCTGTATTATAAATGTGGAGGCCTATTTAAATACATTATAAGCTATTTACGTCATATTTCCTTATCATTTGGATCATTAGTGGGAGCTCCCTGTGGTGTTTGGAGGAGTTACGCGAGGCTCTCTTGGCCGCAGATTAAAGGCATTATCAGCTGAATATTGATATGTTTGATGAAGCCCTGGGAGTTGCAGCTTACATTTGTTTGGACTGGAGATATAAGACGAAAATAGGATTTGTTGTCATGAGCTCCCTTTTGCTGATTATTCATACTTTGTCCCTTCCATGAGAAGAATCTTCAAAGTGAAAAAAGGACGCTGCACATACTGTACACCTGGGGCATTGGAGTGCTTGATTGAAGCTTATTAGCAATTGATCCTAATGTTGGAACATAAGTCATAAATTATTACTCTATTACACTTTATTGGCACTAGCAGAGATGGTTAACATGTAAAAGTCATTAAGTCATCAAAAGCAAGAAAAAAAATTGCTCTGAAGTCTGATCGTGTTCACCAGCTGAACACTTGGGCAAGTAAAGTGTGCCCCTACTGACATTCCCTGTTTGACTGTTTGCAATTGCTTTTTATGTAATTTGGCTCCACTGCATTTCTGATTGCAGTAACACTTTTCTGTTATGTTTCTATTAAAGCTGAGGTAGGCAGTTTGTCTTTGCTGTCATCGGGCAAAAATTCCATGATAAGCTTTCAGCATATTGTAATTCAGGTGGTCTGAAGAAACACTAGACTTGTACACCTCTCACCTCTTGGCTCTGCATTCAGGCTTTATGAAGACCATAACGGGAACTCTTTGTTCGATCACGGGTAATTCTGGAGAGTGTGTGTTCCTATTGGCTGCTTCACGCTGTGCATCTTAGTGACAGGTGACATCGCTACAAGCTGATTAGTGACATGCCTCAAGTTGTAAAACTGGCCTCTGGCAACTTGACAAGCTAAGTTGCAGGTGACACCGTCAGTTGGTTTGAGTCGAACTGACACGGACCAGTTTACACCGTTGCAACTTTCTCTGCAACTGTTTCATGTCATCGTGAATCGTTGGTGTAAACTGGCTTTGACAGAGAGCGCCAACAAACAAAATAAAACAAAAGCCAGAGAAAAAACAGGGAGGGAAGGGTGCAGTGGAGTTGCCTTCGTCTCAGGAGTCTCATGCTACATCTAGCTTGATTTCCAGAAGTTGTCTACCCCGGCTTTATGTGCTAACTACAAACAAAACGCGACTATGTGATAACGTTGAGTATAATATCAAAAACAAGCAAGTTGACACCTTTGCTAAATACAAAGCCAAACATCAAGCAATTGCGCCTGCCTGAGACATAACGTGGTGAGCCAGCTACTATTATTTACACTGTCTTTGTTATAACAACGTTGAGGCTGCTGAGTTTGCCTATATATTATGTTACTTATATGTTAGCTTTCATGGCTAACAAAGCTAACTATCAGCTATAGTTTGCAGCTACAGATTAACATTGATATTTACAGATACTGTAAACATCTGAGGGTTAAGGCAGAGAAGTTTAAAGACATCAGGGACAAAAACCTTCATATTTTCCAAATTAAATATGATCCAGTTTTACCAAGATCAGTGATAGCTGTTTCTGTGTGGGACACAGTGGCGTGAAGTGTGCGCAGGGTTTCCTACCTGCTCCCTCAAGTTACCTAGCACAGTAACTGGCAACTGGGCTGCAGAGTGAGTGATACAAAATGATTTTAAAGCCATGTTAAGGTTGAATATTAATATATTCTTGCTTCAAGTTGCTTGTATTTCATGCCTACTCTAAATTATTGGTGCATTTCAGTTTTCAAAGAAAAAGAAGAAACTAGTTTTGTTTGGTTTGGCGAGACCCTCAGCAGAGATGCATGCTGTTACTGCAGTTTGCTGGAGCTCAAGAGTGAATCAGAATCTCCCATCAACACACTGAAATGAAAATGTGCTTGAAGGAAAAACAGTTGCAGAGTCCAAACTGCGAAATACTAATCAGCATTATTGGAACAAAGCACAGCCACTGAGATCGAAGAACATATTCTGCTACGCACTGATCAGTAATTTCTAAATTTGCAAACAGGATATTTGCATTGTCACGCTTATGTTCTTTAAACACTGCTCTTCTGCTAAATTAATTTTGTCCTGTCATCATGATTAATAAATCCTGCTGTGTCTGTAAATGTCCTCAACTCTCTCTGCTGTAGCTGTGAGCATATTTGAACTCAGTTTGACCTAAATGTCTCCCTACTTCCTCTCTGTCCTGTGTGGCGCCTCAGCAGTTTCATAGCCGCCATCGTTTGATGGTAATTGTGTCTTTCCTCCGGCTCTACACATGCTGAAATGGTTCCTCGTCCAACGGCAGTTCCTTCACTGCTCCGAAAACCTGCTTGCATTGTCTTTTGCTTGATCTAAATAGCCCAGAGTCACAAAGCCTCTTAAATATGGGCTTCTGCGGATGCGGAGGCGGTTTATAAATCCACTGCAACAGCAATTATTTATTAGTGACAGTTTTCTGGGGCCATTTTAGTTCAAATGTTTCCACTGCGATTGATCCAAAAGAAAAAAATCCATTTTTATGAGATAGCTAGCTTTTAACCAAACTGACTGCTCGCTCCGTAAGGTCAAGGATTGAGTGAGTGAAGTTATTTTTTGCTCCTTGTGTTATTAGATTGCCTATCTATCATTCAGGTGTCCTGTGATTGATACTGACTCAGCTTGAATGAAAGATGGAGCAAGGCCGTCGCTGCTCCCACACAAGAGTAGCCCTTGAAGGATGGACGGCAGGAAAAAAATGACTTACTAACTACTTGCTGCTTATGTTGTGTCATTTCTCATTTAAACACATTCAAAATCCACTCTTA
>JAQFJA010000014.1:7948688-7961334 GCA_029874485.1 Naso brachycentron
GAATCTGGATGGACAGCTCTGCTCCCCTCTGCTCCCCTCTCGAGTCGATAGCAGCCAGCAGGTAAGGCTCTGTCTCCGTCTGCAGCGTGTCAGACACTTATTAGTGTTAATGTACTCCCATCATCCATCTCCAGGTGGGCTTCCACCATTGATCTCAACGCCAAGGCTTGTCACAAGCTTCTCCTCACACAGAGAAAGCTCTGGTTGCCCGCAGCACTGGCTTTAGACAACCCAGCTTAATGTTCTGTCGAAAGATTCACAGCTGGACAGCCAGTATTGGGACAGTGTTGTGACGTATTTTTCCCACCATGTTGCTCAATACCTAAATTCAGCTTCGACAAACAGAATGAGGTACAGAGTGTTTTAAGTAGTTAAATATTAATGTCCTGCAAACATATTTGTACGACAGTGATCTCAGATCAATCGGAGGATTTACATCTATATTCTTTTCCAGTTGGTTAGAACAGACTTTTGTTATACAATTAAATGGAATAAATCTTTGTTTTGTGTTTTATCACTCCTGAAACCAACTTAGATCAGGAAGACTGATGCATTTTCCTTCCTGGGTGTGAAGCAGTAGAGAAGCTCTTTGCTCTTCCATGCTCATCAATCTGAAGTAGAGGTGCCTTGTCCTCTTTTCAAGTTGGGGGCAAGTTGCTGCCACAGTTATTGACTTTAAGTATCTTGATGTCATCTTGACAAGAAAGGGTAGGATGTTAACCAGGTGAAGTGGATGGGATTGGAGGTCTTTAAGGGTCCTGGATCCTGGATTTGAGACATGAAATCTGATCCTGGACCCATACGGTTTCAGATCCAATTTATACAGTAAGTCAAATCTTTATCTGGTCCCTTTGTCTTAATGCAGGTCTGAGGTCTATATATGTGTCACACTTGGGTGGATCCAAGAAAATCTGACAATGATGAAAGTGCTAGGTATGTTACTTCTAACAACACAGTGCATTTATGACCACAAGCTGATGCCAAATGAAAAACAGAAATAAATAAAACACAGTTTTGTTTGTACAACTTGTAAATTAATGCTAAATTGTTAGTAGCAATCAGCCATGAAATCAGGTCTAATTGGCTGTATCTCCCTGTTGAGTTCAGGGTCAACATATCTTGGTTGTGCATGGGATCAGGTCCCTGCTTTAAAATAATGAACAGGTTTGGCTCGATTCATTTAGAGTATATTCGTGTGTCTTCCTGAGTTTGGCCCCCAATTTTTGGGCCCGTAAAGACTTTTTACATGGATATTTGATCAAAATTCCTCTAAGATATTTTCACATCGAGGTTGAAGGAGGAGATCTGGCAGATCCAGGATGCGCAAAAGGCACTGAGTCCCCCCCAAAGAAGCAGGGAAATGTGGCTGGAGGGTAGGGATATGTCTTTTGCAACTTTTGCCACTACCACATTAAATAAAATCATTCTGATTATTAAAGGTATTGTTTGAAACCTCTAATCATGTGCCTCAATGTGAAATAGGTTTATGCAAATTTATTACAACCAACCTGTTACTTTAGCAGTGATAATGATAAAAACTTGCATTCAACAAATACAGAGACATTGATAAGCAACTCCATGGAAGTGGACATTTTTTGTGCTTGTTACCACTTATACACTGAACTGTTTGTTGAATCCATATGAGTCACCGTGATTTATTATCATCCCAGTTGTGTTCCAATTTAATTGGACCAGTTCATGGAAGCTTGACTAAATGTTTAATGTTTTTTGGGCACTTGAGCGACCTGGTTCAGCGGTTTAACCAATGGAGAATTAAATTTGGGTCTCTCCCCAAAGACCTCATCAGATGCCAGTGGAACGAGGCCATCTGTTGGGGGTGTGTTGGTGAAGTGGCCATACTGCAAACAGAAAACCTTTTTGCAAATGAGATCAGTTGTTCCTCCAATTAGAGGTGTGCTTAAGACATCGTGGTTAAAGTTTACTTCACAGCCATGTTAGCTTAGCATTATGTTTAAAAATGACAAATGTTTTCTATTTGTAAAGCATCTTTGAATGTCCAGAAAATCGGCACAAGTCCACTTTATTATTAATATTATTATTATTATTATTGCAAAGTGAGTAAATGTATTACAGTGTGCTTGAATCCTAGTTGACAGTAGCCTGTCTAGCTGTTTTTCTCAGGTTTGTACATGGTCATAGAAGTAAACAAACCTTTCACAGCCTCAGAAAACTTAAGTAACTTTGATGAAATAGTTATTGTCTAATGTTTGATTCAACTAAAATTGATCATCCAATTTTTGGTAAATGCTAGGCATTTGGATAACTAATACATTATTTTTAACAGTGAAAAATACCACTTAGCAACATCAGTAACTGAGTCATTCCTAAACATCTGATTATTGCTACAGAAGTAATTGTTGTCTCTATGCATGAAAATGTAAGTTATTGGTTTAATTAAAAGACTTTTGAACTCAAAGTACATTAATTCTGCTGCATAAAGTAGAAAACTTGTATTATATTGTAGAAGCATTGAAATATGAGCTGTGTTTCAGTTCCGTACTGCATAGCAATTCTAGGACAATTACTAGATTAAATGGACATGAAAATGCTCTCTGTGCAAACTTATCAATTCATTCAAATTAATTAAACCTCCCCAGACAGAAACACAACACTTTATATTTATTGTGATAGCAAATGAGCAAGATGAATGTTTTGTTTTTTTGTTTTTAACAGAAAATGCTGACAAAATTTGATGTAATAGTTTGAAGTTCATTTTATTTCTTGAGTTGGGTGTCAGTTTATGCAGTATGACAGTTTTATTACATCTTATATTGACAGTATTAATATCTTCTATCAACAAAATACTGTTGTGGCCTTAAAAAATAAAATTTTTTCATGTGTATTTTTTTTCATCATGATAAACATACACATTTGTTGAATACTAAACGACTCAGTAATACGATAATCTCCGTCAATGACGTTTAACACATTATTTACTGTCCACAAGAATGTTATCATGGATAAGTGCAACATTTATTTAACAGGCCACATTTAATACTTTGCTGTGGTACAACACATGTAGCAGCTTGACTGACTCACAGGGATTCTCACTGAACAACACATGACAGGTATTACATTCTTTACATGTATCACTCAGATCAGACGCCAAGTAGAGATGGATGACATCAACATTAGAGGTAAAACATTAAACATTTATCGATCACATCTGGAAAACAGTTTGCATCACTTTATTTTAAGGCATTTTTGTCACCTAGACGACCCTTTTCCAGTGTTATTTATTATTATTTAAGCCTTTCATCATGTGAACATATAAAAATACAGTTAGTATGTAAGAAGAAACATGCATGTGCATCACTTATGCTCCACATGGTTCACATTCACTTTGGCTGATGATAGATAGATATGTTACAAACAAGTGTCATCTGGACACACGGGACGACAAATATCATCACATTTTTACCGCTAAAGACTACTGATTTGATTTTCTGTAACATGAACCACCACAGACTGAAACAGACCCACACAAATATTCACGCTTTGACTGGACCAGAACAGCATGCATGATGTTCGAAGCCTCAATTCAACAGCAGATATTTCTGAATATCAAAAATAGCAACTATAGTTAATATTACATACAAGCTCCATGCATCTTATGAACTGAGTTGATAAATTGCACATATACCCTCACTGCACTTGCTAAAATGTTATTGCACAAAGAACCTACTGTATAACAACACACCCCAACCCTCATTCTACCTCTAAGTGCAAATAAAAAGCACTTACAGTATACACACATGAAAACAGTGGATTGCCTCAGTTACCACTGGGCTGTATTGAGCTTCTAAATAGAACTGTTCACTCTGTACACGCATTAACTATTGCTATGAGCTAGCGCACATACAACACAACTAAATCATTTATTACCAGTTCTGTATGTTTACAGTACAATTTTTCATTCATATCTTTATATTAATATCTTAAAGTGCCTCATCAGACAGACTTCATATTTTTTGGCAACCTCATGGAGTGGAGTAAAAAAAAAAAATACATAACTGCTGAAAAAGTACAGGAGTAAAAGGAACTTTAGCACATTAAACTGATCTTATGCTAGAGGTGATTGATAAGTTCATGGCCTGAGGTAGAAGGAGATGACTTTTACAGTTCTCCTTCCATGCACAAGCAAGTCAGTTCTTTACGAAATTGTGCAGAGAATTCAAAGTTAATAACTTATTTGGTATTTCTGTTAGGTAGTTGAAAACTGCGTTCCTTTTTCTCAAAGGCTTATCAACCAAGAAGGTCCACAAGGACATGTAGGTAGCACTAGGGGAGGATCCTCCTCTTTACAGCATGATGAAGGAGTGACATCATTGCTGCTGTAGTGTGGACCACTTCCTGGAAGTCCAAGATGCCGACTTCTACAGAGAAGTGATGCATTATGCTTCATGACTGCCGGACTAAGTGTCATTTTTTGTTTGAACTGACTCCTTCTACCTCAGGCCATGAACTTATTAGTCACCCCTCGTAGTTTTGTTATGAGCACAAATGGCAGGATCACATTTACAGGATGTCATGATTGTTTTACCCTTCACATATATACAGTAATTATTTTGATAACAGAATCCTGTCGTGTCTACTTGTGTATTTACATTACTGCTCTATGTGTGTAAGATATACACTGGAATCACTAAGTGGATTCACTCTCTGATAGAGGACAGTCGCCCTCACATCAGTGCTACAAAACGAGCATGGCTTCAGTTTCCTAAAGGCAGCAGACCAGTTAATCTCAGTCTGCCGAGTCGAGTAGGGTCACTGTTGGACCTAAAGACTCTAGGTCAGAGTAATTCTAATGTTGAAACACTTCCACAAAAGAAGTTTTACATTTTTAATTCACATTTTTATATATTTAAATACTATATATGAACTTTAAGGCTTTGTATTTTGTTGATAAAGTAACACTATTGCACAGACAACAAAGACAGACAAAGGCCTCTAACCTACTGAGTCTAAAGCTAAAGTCTATGTCTAAGAGTTTTGAGTTTGGAGCAGCTGAACTGCAGTATGGCTTACTTCCCTGATTTATGAGGCTGGCCGGCTCCCTGACTGCTATCAGCCGGTTTGGAAGCCGTGACGCTGCTTCTATTGCACAGGTCCCTGATTTCCAGCAGGCCCTCGTTCAGGGCTTTTACGAAAACGGCCGAGCTCGTCTCCGTGTTCTCCCAGAAACTGGACACACAGAAGATGATGTGGTCTGACTGTGGATTGTAACAGGCGCCGTAGCCACTGGGCACCACCGGGCCGTAGCAGCAGAACATTTCCACTGTGGTGGGGACCTGGATACAAGAGGACAGTTTGATCAGTTTAGCTAGTCAAGAGAACGACCTGTGTAGTATTTAAGAAAAATTACTCATATTAGGGCTGCAACTGAAGGTTTTTATTATTGTTGTAAAAATTAAAACCTTTAGTTGATGATTTTCTCTAGGAATGATCTAGTCTATAGGGCCTGGCCGATATAGAATTTTTTAGGCCAATTCCACCACTGATATTAGGATGTAAGATAATTTGGTAACACTTTACTTAAAATATGCATCTGTGATGCATTATGAACATACTTATACTGCGTTATAAGGCATCTGCAGTGCTGTATAATCAGAGTTATAAGCAGGGTTAGGGTTAACCCTAGTTGGCCAATAATATCCAGACTGATATATTGGTTAAAATTTTTATTTTATTTGTTGATATTTGTTTGTTTATTGCTGATTTATGTTTTAGCGAGTGTTGATTATATTTATATTTATATAACCTGTACAGCACTTTGGTCAACTAAGGTTGATTTTAAATGTGCTTCAGAAATAAACTTTGACTTGACTTGACTTTACCTAGCATGAACAGCAATAAAATAAAGAAAATGTATTTATTTACATATTACTTACATGTTCACAGAGTGACACATTCTACTTAACTACTTAACTACTTTTGTCCAACCAACAGTCCAAAACAAATGCAAATGTGACAAGTTTGAACCAGCAAATGACTGACAGCTTCCCTTGATGAATGACCCAAATGATACATTTACTGCTATTGATTTATTAACTAAGCTTTAAATGAGACGTTCTACCCAGTGAGAGTTTTATTACCCTGGTACCACTATCAACTAGTTCTAAACCCTGCAGGTGTCACAGATGCTCTTTGTTTTGCTACCAGAAATTGGAATATCATGCATTGGTACAAGTACGCTGTCAGTCAGTGGAACACCAATGCAGCTGTCAGGTTCTGTGTCGTGAGTTAATGTACTCCACATAGGTATGTATGTGCATGCCTTTGAATATTGTTTCAAGGGTCGGATTCTTGTGCTGTCAGGAATGCTAAAGGCTACATACAGAGATGGATGTAGGGATTAAACTTAATGCCGAGGGCAGCAGAAAAGTCAGATGGGATCTTAAAAAGACTTTAACAGGAAGGACAGAGCCCAAACATCAGCATAAACTCCATATTTTTATTTACTTTTGTGCATTTTGTGAAGTTTTCTTGTATTGCGAATGCCCTCTCGCAGTCTCAGTTCCTTTGACATAATTTTTGAAGAGCTCAGTAACTTTTTTGAGATGACTCTCCCTCAGCCATTCATGCTAAATACACTCATATCTTCAAAGGTGCAACAGAAACCGCAAAGAATTTGCCGCTGGACTCTTGACCTGGGTTGTGTTTTCTTAGCAGGTTGTGACTGACATTAGCAGGTTTGATTTCAGGAGACAACAAATTTTCAGACGGCATTCAGATAGTCTGTCTTGGCAGGCACATTAGAGCAGTTTAAAAGTCAGTATGGACTTGCAAGAGAACCTGGTTTATCTCCACCTTTTTGTTATTCGTGGTTAGGAAACGAAAAGGCAGATTATCTTTCTGAGCTCAAAGAACTACTTCTCCTTTTAGAACTTAATCAGGCTCAGAGAGGTATTATTATCTCTGTTTAAGTGACAGTAGTTTTCACTGTACCTCTGATCACAAGAGGGAAAAATTAGGATAGATTATATGCAAACAGGAAAATATTATCCACACCAGTATTTCCTCAACAGTAATTCTCTTTTAAGCCCTGTGGAGGAATCTCTCTGTTTAATTAAGCACCTCTCCTGAGGCAAGACAGATGTAAAAGGGAAGTACGTGTATGTGTTAATATACTGCACTGAGTCAAAAATATAATTTTAAGCAGGAAAATATTATATAATAGAATAGATTGGAATCAGATCTTACCTGACTGGTAGAAAGGATGAAGTGGTTACTGGCCAGAAAGGTCTCGTCACAGAAGATCTCTGGCTTCTCCATGTTGAGCTCCTTTGCAATCCTCAGAAGCCCGAGGAGATGATTGTCTATTGCCATTCCTGTAATAGCCTGGGAGTTTTTTTTGTATGAGCAAAGACATAATTGATATATGTACAACACCTTTTCAACCATCTCACCTCACTGTGGAAAGAGACGGGCTAGCTGTTTCCATCTGCTTCCAGTCTTTGTGCTAAGCTAAGCTAACTGTGTCCTGGCCAAAAGCTTCGTACTGACATGAGACTGGTATGAATCATTCCATCAAACTCTCAGTATCAGTAAAGCAAGGAAGTGTGTTTCTGAAAATGTCAAGCTATTCCTTTCAGTCTCCAGAAAGTTAGTTCCTCAGAAGAAAAAACAACATTTTAACACAATTTTTCATTATGTAGTTTAAAACTGGATTAAAATACTTACTGCAATGGTATAATTTGTCTGGGCATTAATTGCGTCCCTCAGTCGTTTCAATTTTTCTGAATCCTGTTGAAAAAGTGAAAAAATAATTTAGAGAAAAAAAGTAAACAGTTTATCTTTCACATTGTGCAGAAACAGAGCCGTGCAGCCAATAAATTCACTTGTCATAGACCCGTTAAATCTGCAGAGAGGTTTGAGGCGGCTGGTTGCACCTGTTTCACTGAAGCAGGTGCTATGAACAGTAATGTGGGAGTTACTCAGTAATTGGTGGGTCAAAGTGAGAAAAATGACTCACAGTGAATGTGGCCCTCTCATCTGTCATGGACTGCACAAAGGTCAGGGCCTCAAGGGTGGCAGAGCGAATGTTGTCAACCCGACCTGCTTGAAAACGCCGAATGGACGCACTCTCGTAAGTGGGCACGAGCTTTCCACTGCATCTACACATATGACAGCAATATTAGCATAATTTAAAAAGGCAGATTAAAAGAGTTAATCCATTTTAAGATCTAGGTAATAAATTTACTTGAAAAAAGCAAGTTGTAAGGCGACTTGTATGAACGCATCTGGACTCATCTTCTGTTTCTTGATGAATTCTTTCCCATAAACTTTGAACGTGAAAACATCCATGTCAAGGTTATTCACCAGCCTGGAGGTGGAAGCACAGAAAACACGAGACGTATATAGAAAGACTTACTGGCAGATTATGGTTGTGTATTAGTTTGTTTGTGTTGGTCTTGCCTCTGCAGTCTGTCCCCAGATGCTGCTAAGAGTCCATGGATGTGTGGTGTACATTTCCAGAGGAGCCTTCTGGGAGGAGGAAGCTCTCTGACGCTGGACGCTCTCGCCATTTTAGAGGGACTTCCTGTTCTGTTCAGGAAAAACAGCATTTCCTTTACTGTTGTCCTAAGTGTTCAGAAAACATTTTTCATCTTGCTGTGATAGGCTGATCAACATGCAGTAAGTGATCGACAAAAGGATTTTGTCCCCCTTTTTGGCATATGACCAAAATGCATCCCCCTTGAAAACCTGCAACCCCCACCCCCCGCTCTTTATCCTCTAGTAGCAGAGAGTGCAGGGCAGCAGGGTTGTTTAGTTGAATATGTTAATCTAGTCTGCCTGACTCATTGACTCTTAACAATCAGGTCTTTGCAGGTTAGAATCTGTGGCCTCGACAATAACTCTAAAGCCGGTTTGTTATGGTTTGGTACGGTATGCATTTTCTGCTTTTCCACAGTCAAAAGGGTACCAAATAATTGTACTGTACCGTACCTATTTTGGTCACCCTTTCATTGGGATACCAGGTGATCCCAATAGGGTCCCAAGATGGAGGAGCTATACACGCTGCAGTCAATCGACTGCAAGCGGGCAAAGAGCTGTTTGTGAGTGTTGTCTTAGAACTGTTAATATATCACTTCAGTAACTTTTATATAGAGTTTTAGGCGAGAATGTTACCATTTAGATTTAAAATATATAGTCTGTTTATCCAAATAACAGTCGTGGGTGAGACCTGCTAGTCTGCTCGCTGCACCAGCTAAGTCCTTACGTCACTCCGGAGAGAAAGCTTACTGATGAACCAGTGATCTGTATGGAGATTCTGTGCCGGCCTCAATGTTTCTGTAGCATTTTAAAACAAACAAAAACAAAAGGATGCTTTGCTGCCTTTTCATGTTGATACTTGCTATAAGTTTAACTTTAATGGTAAAAAAAAAAAAAAGATTCCTTTTATTTCATTTGCTGAGCCGCTCAGATGCATCCTTTAAGGTGGAACGTCTCCTTACATACGTACATTTCATACACGTATGAATTTTCTGAATTTCAACCATATTTCATTTGCTTTTGCCTCTCTTGCATGGTGACATACATTTTAGTAGCAATTGGATCTTCAAATGCTTTAAATAATGTGCATGAATTCCTACTCATTTATGTAGGGGAAATATTTTTCACCTCGAGAAAAAAAGTGACAGAGCGCTCCTACATTGCATAGCACAACACGGCAGCCCACCAACTAAAGATACGATCTGCCGTATCAAACCAAACTGCACCGCTCAGTGAAAATGAGACTTAAAATATCAGTAGTCAACATGTGCTGCGTTTTGATAAATCCATGACGCTGTCCATTGTGCTGAAGAAGCAAACAGAATTTTAATTGCGCCTTTTTCTCTTAGTTTCTTCTTTCTGTCAGTTTGGTCTTGGATTTATAAAAGTCTTGATTTTACACACTGAAGCCTATACACTTTGTAAAATAGTCTCACCTGTATGATAACCCCCAGACAAAGCCATTTCTGTAACTGAATGTTTTAGGGAAGACATGAATTTTAGGTTTAGAGTTAGTATACAGTTAAGCTAGGGTTTTGGTCATCCCCCCGTGTTCAAACTTCCCAAACTACTGAGTGCTTACATGTATTTCATCACGTATTCAGAGCAGTGCACCAGAACTATCCCCTCAAATGGGGAATGCTCGCACACGACTCCACAGACCCCGTCCATTCCTACAACAAACTGAGAGACACTGGATTAGCCAGCAGCCAAACTCTACATTCATTGAGGGTTTGATGTAATTTGAAGGTAGTCTTACCTGCATTGACTTGTCATACCAGCGATTTGCCCCGTTCTTCTCACGGCCGCCACCGTGCAGCATCAGCAGGGCCCTCGTGGTGTCCCTCGGTTCCAAACCGCTGGGCTCATCCAGACACACCAAGCACAGGCAGCTCTCGATCAGAGCCAGAGAGTCCCTGTTGGTCTGATCTGTTCCAAGAGAAAATAGATGAGCTTTATCTCAGTTTGTCTAAAGATGCTTAAAGTTATTTAAAACTGATGAAAACGTGAGAAATGTTTGAGCTGAGACCCTTTGTCAGTGCGTCTCTGGCTTGTGCCCATTCTGTCCTCCCATCAGATGTGAGGATGCCTAATGGAGGGAGTCTTTCTTCAGCGTTTTCTGCCATTTTCAGGATTTTCTCGAGCTGGTGTAAGATCTCCGTCTCGTTGAGCTGCTTGCTGTTTGCAATCACATCCAACACGAAAAACTAGTGAGAAAAACAGATGACAAAAATCATGTATTTCTTAGCTTTTTCACTGTATCACCTAATAATATTGGCGTTAAGATGTGTGCTTTCCAGCTGAAAGTCATTTATATCTGAGCTTATGGCTGTAGCATTTAAACAGCAGAGACAAATTGGACACTTTCAGTAATGGCAGGACTAAATATGGCCAGTTGCTACCTTAAATATGGCTCCTTTACTGCTATCAGTCAAATATGCGTCTCAAGGAGGCTCTCAAAGTGGCCAATTCAATCAACAGTAATTAAGTTAACTGCCTGTATCTCCATAGGGACGGGCCCTTATGTGCCACAGAGTGATAGTTCCCAGAATCCATTTCCAGGTGAAAGCTCCTGCTGTTCTCTTATTTGTGGTAATTTTAAAGCAAAATCTTTGAGCTAAATGAAATCAAAATAGTCATGCAGACGTTGGTGGTGGCGGTTAAATGCATTTAGTGGAATCTCTACAGAGGATTTTGGGAAATGACACAGACTACAGATTGTAGGCAGAAGAAGCTTGTACAGGGGATTGCAGGGGTGGGCTGGTGTGATCTTTGAGAAATAAACCCAGACAAAACTCCACTAAATCTGCAAAAAGTAGAGAAAAAGCTCAATTTTAAATTGTGCATCAGTTGAGAAACAAAATGCAGAATCCACATTGCATATTTTAGAGAGTCTGGTTGGGAATTTCTCTCTATCTTTCTTTCT
The DNA here is from genome assembly GCA_029874485.1 of Naso brachycentron. NCBI lineage: Eukaryota > Metazoa > Chordata > Actinopteri > Acanthuriformes > Acanthuridae > Naso > Naso brachycentron. Next base: position 7,960,132 of record JAQFJA010000014.1, read on the forward strand.
CTGTCTCCCCCAAATCCAAATAATCACAAAGATATTGTGATTATTTTGATAGATGATTGCAATATGAGTCTCGAATTTACTTGGAATGTTATTTTTTGCTTTTCATTTTCACAAAAACAAATAAATAAATAGAATAAAACAAAATAAAAAAATGTTAATGATGGTTATTTATTGTTGATTAGTGGTCTGTACCAAACAAGCATGTCACCTCTCGTCCAGAGAATCTGATTTGAAGGTCGGGGCATTTCTGTAGCACCACAAGGTTTCATTTCTAATAGTTTGCCATGAAGCATAATACCTTTATTTTTTTTAAAAAAGGCATTCAATGCAACCAATAATCTTCACAATTTTTTCAGTCCTATGAAGTATTCATAAAGACAACTTAACATCCCATAGCATTATGCTTGCAGCCTCCCTCTTCTCTTCCTTTAAAAATGTAAATCATATATAAATTGTTAAAACAGTTACTCAGTGACACGTCATATTGTTCAGTCTACAAAGTGTGCAAGTATTTAAGACTGTGAGAAAGTGTAGCAAGTGGCACTTTAGGTAAACATGTTAGTATTTTGTAGCATGTGCTAAGCTTTGCAAACTATTTTCCATCTTTTTTGTGATTAACTGAGTGTTAAAGTAATGGCAGCAAGCTCTTTAAAATCCTTTGAGAAATGTTTGGAATTACACATTGTATAAAATGAATGTCCTTAAAGTTTTCTGCTGCCTTTTAGTGGAAAAGAAAACTTTAAAGACAGAAAAGATTCAGCAGGCTGGAGGATCTTTGACATTTTCCTGCAATTTTTATGTATATTTGAAAATGTTACAGGACAGAATAGATATTATGCCTGTGTTTGCCAGTTTGGATCAGAATAGTCCTATAATTTGAAATCTGATGAAGGACGAGCACTAGGGGCCAGTATTGCTGCATGTAGTGATAAATTCACTTGATCTGTGGCGGTGATCCATCCCGCCTCAAAAAGTCCCTTTTATGTCTAATGTGACTTACTCACTAACTCTAACTTTTCAGCAACTGTTAATAGACTGAATACACTCTTGTAACATCCTTACATGTACTTATATTTTCTCTCAAATGGACAGGACACAGTCTTCAGTCAGAAGTGTGACGGAGTGTGAAAAGTCTCCTCAGAGGCCAGCGTCCTGACCTGGTTCTTGCACGCCACGATGATGTGCTCCGGCACTGAGGAGGCT
>JAQFJA010000014.1:8124616-8137437 GCA_029874485.1 Naso brachycentron
CTCACGTAATTAGCTCCTTACACTTGATTCACTATCCAGAAAATGACCATGTTCAGAAAATTAAAAATTTGTCATTAAGTGGAATTTAACATAATATCATTTATCTTTATATATTCCTCAGCTGACAAGCGGCAGCCTTGGGTGTTGATCAGGCTTTTGTGTCAGAGGCAGTGTGCGAGGACTTTGCATTATCAGAGGAGCAGGACTGTTAATGTGTGCTGGGCTACCAGGTGAATACTGGGGGGTTTAGCTGCTTTCACTCAGAATATTTATCCTACTGATGGTTCTGTCATTTGAAACAGGGACGTGCCATTTGTGTTAAATTGAGAATAGGACAGAAAAACCATGCTATGCTGTTATATTCAATGATGAAGACAGATGTGAACGTCCAGTTTGGAGTCCATTTTGGTGGCAAAGGCAAGAGTACACTCAATTTTATTTACTTTTTAACATTTACTCTTTCTTAAAGAAGAATTTTGTCATAAATATTTGATGTATAAAGCTTTAAAATTAAAGTAAAATTAAACGTGCATAGCCAGCCTTATCTCCACAGCTCCATCAGTGCTGGAGAAAGGTCTGGCTGCACCTATTATCATTCCACTACAGTTTAAAAAGAAAGTACTCCGACTTGTTGGTATTTCTGTAAATCCATCACAATTGTCTTGGGAGGCACTAAGCTTAGAATAAAGCGACAGTGGCATTGCAAAAGAGTCTCAGAAAGGAGCCAGCTCCAAGAGAGTCAACTTATTCATAAATGAAACATCATGATATTGTAGTGCTTCAACAAAATTGTGCCTTTGAATTTTGCCAAGTATTTACATTTGCCTCCACAACATAATTAGGACAATATATAGAAGTACATGTTAAGTAAACAGAGTTGGTCAGTGGATCTGCAGGTGTTAAAAAACCCTTAAGTATAGTGCAAATCAGTGGTAATGTTAGCAAGCTAGGCTAACTAGCTTCTACCTTCCAAGCAGAGGCCCAATAGCCTAGCTTGCTAGCTTCTATTTTCCAAGCAAAACACAAGATTAATCACGAATGGGACTTCATAGATGTTGAACATTATAAGGGAGATGTCTTAATCATTTAAACTACCCACAAAAGTGACGTTAATGTCTGTTGGCTAGTTGCTGCTATGCTTGCTAGGCAATGCAGGATGGAAATTGACCGCATTAGGCCTCACAGGAGCTCACAAGACAGTAAACTGATGGAAACTGAAACAACAACAACAACAACAACAACAACAACAACAACAACATTCTGAGGCTTGTTTTCATGAATACATCCTTAAGTAATTAATTTCTATCCCCTTTTTTAAAAAAAATAAAAAATTGAAAATCATACAGAACCATTACAATTGTCAACACACAAAATGAGGGAAGTCAAATTCCAGTTTGACTTTTGAAAAGGATTCACTGGCATAGAATCTTTCATTACGGCTCAAGTAGTCAAACATTTGCTTAAAAAACCCACAGTAGAACAAAAATGGCTTAATAATAAACAAGCCCAATAAACACACTTTTAAAATGATGTAATCAATGACTGAAACATATAGAGACAGATTTGAATGGGACGTTCAGTTCTGTGCTGCTGGCTGCTGTGTACGGTTTTGTCATTTACTTAGTTCTACACAAAAACATGTTGGTCATCATCTCACAGCACAGCAGGCTATCCATTAAGATCTAATTGATCATCAGAAGAAATGGATGGAAGAAATGGAGTTGATAATGGTGAGAGAAACCATTTTGTCTTCCTCCCATTACAGAGTAACAACATTCTTGTTTAGTTATTATTCTCCTGTGACTATGAAAACAAGAAGTGAGGAGCCACATGCTGCACTTTCCTATTGAAAAACTTTTATTTCTTTTAATAGACTTGTGCAAATCTTGTAAACGCTTAGACACGTGTAGACAAATACACTGAAAAAAAGGATTACATGAAAACACTTGACAGCATGACAGGAAACAATGCAAGATTCATTCACCATTCCAACTCGTGCAATCGTGTGCCACAGCTGAATTGTTTTGCAATGTGCATGATGTCACGGTACTGAACCAAATTAGGGATACATGTAGTACAACGAAGCCTTCACGTCAAGTGGTTAATGCAGGTTCTCGTCACCCATGCCTGCTCCCCTAAAGCAAAAGCACATTACTGCTAGCTTTAAAACTAATAAACTCATTTCATAATAATATGTGCAGCTGGGCTGGTAATAAATCATTATGAGACTCCTTGTTCCCCTGATACAGTATTGAGGCATTGACCCCAATCAAGTGCTTGCGACAAATATTTGGAATAACAGGGTGGAGATGAATAATTTCACCAGATTCTGAGCTTTTTTTGAGGAAGTAAAGGAAAATAGCCCTGGCTTTAGAGAGAGAAATCTAGAAGATGTTGCAACTACAAAAGCATGTGGTCGATGTAATGTATACTGTAGGAGGTAGGCGTATAATTGCTGTACTACACTGTTGAAATATTGCACGTTATTTCACTTCAATTATGGGGAAACTACAAATTACGTTGCAGAATTAGGTTCAAGAAAATCATCTTTTAAGTGTTTATCTACAGCATTTTGTTAATTTCTAAACCCGTAGACTAACGTGCAATATTGCAATAGTGCAATCATTGCAATATCATCCGATAACAGAAAAAGCACTAGATGAAACATTTGTCGGTTTTATTAGTATCTCCAGTTTTGTAGTGTAACTCCAACAGGAGCAATTCTTTACAGCGAGACCTTTTATTTTTGCTACTGAAGTAGCTGTAATTGCTGATAATCACTTTTACTGTTACCCTGAAGTTTAATTGCAATATTTATGGCTTATTTAGGCTATGCTTGCAAGAGGTAGAAAGAGATGAATTACAGAGCTCTTTTTACTTGCATGTGCAGTTCAACTCTTTGAGTTATTATGCAGAAAGTTTGAGGTTAACAACATTTGTGGCATTTCTCTTTTGGATAATTAAAAATTGCAAGTCAGCGCTGTGAGAAAATGGATGACATTAACCTTCATGCAGTCATCTCTCTCTGCTATGTATAAAATCACACATACATCACTCACCATGCTCTAAGATAGGGCGTTTTCACCTGATTGTCACCTAGTTAGCAGATAACTGCAGGACTGATAGCGTTCATTTCATCATACAGGGGATTTTCAGTATCACAAAGTTATTTGCTTCAAACCTTTTGAATAAGTTAAACTTACGTTTAACTGCACATGCATGTAAAGAGAACTGCACACCTTAGGCCACAAACCTATCAGTCACCTCAATTGGTTTCTGGTGAAAATTTCAAATGTGTATCAAAGTCTTTATGCCATGTAAAAGCAGAGCTATTGTGTTTTCTATTTATGAGAAGATTTGGTTTCTGAATCAAACTTTGTGTCACATCAGATTTTAAAAATGCTTTCAAAATGTAAAGTTAATAGGTAATTGATACTTGACAAATTATTCCAAACAAAACTGCCAAAAAGACCACTATCAAACTTTACTTGTGAAAGACTGAACATGCCTTAATCAGCTGCAATGATCTCCCCATCTTTACACATAAATTTTGATATAAACTGAAGATCTATCAATATTCTAAAATGTAATGTTTCTAATGTTCCTTAAAATTTAAAATTAAGGGTAAAAGTGCCCTTCAGTCTTTACAAAGTTCTTAATATTAAATGCAGGAGCAGATTGAGATACAACATTGAGAGCTTCAGCATTGGTCAGTGAAGGAACAAATACGTTTTTTTCACTCTTTTATTTCGGCTAATTTTACCATAACTTTCAAATTAAAACTTTATGGAGTTTCTGAGGTTTAACACTAAAGGGTTTTGTCTCCTGGTAAATGTGAAATTTCAAAAATGATCTCAGACTTTGTAGCCAGACATCGAAGATGACATCTTAAGTGTTGGAGCAGGGAGGCTGCTTGACACTCAGTGAACATGAGGAAACATGAACATGGTAGTCAATCACTTGTAATGGCAAAGGAACAAAAGTCCATCCTCAGGATGCGTCAAACTCCACCACACACATTTTTCACCAGCCCATCCTTCTTAACAAAACCAAGCAACCTTACATGCAACTCACATCCATTCAGCTCCCTGGGGTTCAAAGCAATCTCTCTTGTCTCCAGCCAGTCTCTCTGCTTCAACCTGCAACAGCCATCAAAGCCATTAATCCATCCGCCGAAGATGACTGTGACTGATTTGGCCGCCAAACAATCAATTTGTTTTATCTCTCTCACTCTCTGTTCTGTTGCGGACGTACAAAATATCATGAAAAAGTGTCAGTGGTAATAGCTCCACCAGAGTAAAATAATAGAGTAATAAGGCAATCAGCGTTTGACCTTGGAGGACAGCTAATTTATCCGCCCATCTGTCTTAATTATTTCCTCTGAAATGGATACAAAAGACAAACTGAACATTTCATTTGTTCTCAGATGACAATTTCATTTTTTATCTGCAGGTTATGGGTCCAGTTTTGACGTGACGCAGCATTACTCTGCTATGACTTCTGGAGATCGGTCAACAGGTACATGTACAGACTGCGAAACAGAAACTGTGATCTGGGTATAATAACTGGGCAACTGGGTATCATATAGCTCAAACTTAAGTGAGTTGTTGCTTCAGTTGAGTATATTTACCATTAACACGGCTTCATCCAGATGAAATTTGGCAAATTTTCACTTTAAAGGTGCTATATGTAACATTTTAGCATTAATCACAGAACAATTCCTTTAGTCAAATGTGCTTCTAATCATTTGACCCAATCAGATCTGATGGCTCACATTACGAGTAGGCCACTGTATATATGTACAGTCCTATAGTCTAGTGGTTTTCACCCGCTAGAGCTTGTCCAGTTTTTGTTGGGCCAGGAATCTCGGCACCAGTGTCTTTACAGTGTGCAAACATTTTTAGCTGCTCTTCTTTGTCTTCAAAAAGCTACCTGTTAATGGCTGCTAGCTGTTTTTTAATCTCCACTAGTGTGAGCCGCACCCTTAAAGGAAAACTGTACTCTTTTGGGATTTTAGGTCAAGTAACCTGTTGTGGCCGCAGGTTACTTGCACATTCACCAGGCTACAAAATCATATTATTTTCATGATTTTTTGAGCATACATCAACTGCGCTGCGTCACTATGCACAGGCAATTAGTTCCTCTGTATTTTCACCCACAATGACATTGTCTGGATAGTGCTGTGAATATGCATATGCATGGTCACAACATTAGGATAGAGCATGTTGGAGACTTTTGGATGTGTTTTAGAGGAGTTTAGACAGCGGTAAAGGCATCCCCCTATCAAACTCATTGAACATGCAAAACTACTTGTGTTGGGCAGATATCTAATGACCTACTGAACGCAAAGAGAGGGGAAAGGCATCTATATTCTTGTCTTACATCAAATTTTGGATGAAGCGGTTATTGGTTCATTTTGTCTTCATAACTTTTACTCTTTTTATTTTTTTCATTTCATTTCTAACTGTGTAACTCTAAACTCGTACATTTTGCTTCAAGTGTCTGAAGACGACACTTCAAATCTAGAAATTTCAAACAATGAACACAAAGAGGGCCTGATCCAGGGGAAATGAGAAAGAGCTGCTTGCTCTTGTCATTTTTTTTATTAAACTGGTGTTCTGTATTGAAAAGATTGTAAAGTTATATGAAAGATTTGCTGCCAAAGGACAGTCCAAACAGGATCATTATTGGGAAGAAACTCCTGTTCCTGCTTTGGTTTCTCATAATTGTCATCAACCTTTTTGATCAACGATCATTTCAAATTAATAAAAAGACTTCAGACACTCAGTTGTCATGCTTTAAACGTTATTGGGGCAAATAAACTGAGGTTCGTCCTGTTCTTCAACACTGAATAAGTCAAGGCCAAAGCAGTTTACTGTCAGCTACAGAGTGCTGGTGAGCAACGGTTGGAGGCACTTGTAGCTTGTCAGTCCATCAGCGGGAGTTTTTTGAGAGTCTGACAGATGATTCAACAAGTTCAGTGCTGGCTGTCGGTCAGCGGAGGGCAGAGGCAGCCCTGCCGCATTTGACAGCTCTAAATGATGCTGTGGACGGAGGCAGAACAAAGCTTTGTTTGTACTGTTCAGCCCGTGTGTGTGCGTTCCCTCACATCCGCCCTTTCATCTGTTGACATGCTTGATTTTTTCTTAGTTTTGAGAAAACAAAAACTACACAGTGCAAAGTTTGTGTTTTGTATTCTGCTCAGTGTTCTTATCCAGTCATATGTGAACATGTGATCTAGTTAGTAGTGGTCTTTTGCGCAACATTTACTGCCTTCTCTTTCTTGAAATTTGTTCTGGTTCTGATAACAGCAACAGAGAGTGCAGAGTGGATAAAACATGCTTTTTGGTATTTACAGATGGAATAAAATGGAATAAAAATGACATTTAATGGAAGTCAGTGGGGATTACAATGAAATAAAGAATTAAAAAATCAAATTCTGATTATATTTTAAATTTTTCAAGCTTGCATTTGCAATTAGACAAAATTACATAGATGAGAAAACCCCCCAAAATCCCTGTTCATTGACTTTACTGTATGTCTGCAGTCAGGGTTTCTGTGGGTCCTTGAAAAAAATCCTAAAAAGCCTAAAATCTAATAATCTGAATTTAAGGTCTTAAATTGTCTTTTAAGAAATACAATTTTTACAGTACAATTTTGGAGTTTACATTGCTCTTGAGAAGTGACATTAACTTCAGATTCCCTTTAAAATGTGTTTTTGAGAGAGAAAAATTATTGACTACACTATAACAAAACTACACAACAAAACTAAATTGGAACCCAATAACCACTAATACAAACTGAAGATCCTGGGGCACATCCAACTAGTGTGACCGATGTGATGTGTGAAGGCTAACATGGCGTCTCTTCTCAAATAAAAAAAAGCTTAAAGTAGTAAGTTAAATTGGTTAAGTAAGTGTTGCTTCTATCTGATATGATTAAGTGAAAGTTCGACAAAAAATTGGCTTGAAAAGAGCACAGTTGGTGCTTTGCCTGTTAAAAATAACAAATTTTGCGCCTGCTAAAATGTGCAAGAAAAATATTGAAATCAGAATCTTTGGGAGTAAAGGCATAACAGTCGCATGAGAAAAACATTAAGCCACCAACAGTTATTTTCCAATTTTCCAATTTTTCAATTTTCCTTTGTATCTTTTGTACTTTTTCGCTGGAATGGACATAAAGTAGGTCTTAAGATGCATTCATAATGTTCTTACTTTTTGGAGATATGCAAATAAATCAGAGCTTCTCCACCTTTATGTTTTGTCATGTAAAATCCCAGCATGCATTAGGGTAAGAAGTGTCAAACTGATGAAGGTTAAACACATTCTCCAGTGACTTTTCTCTGTCTTTGATTGCTGGAAACTTGTAGAGACAAGCATGCACCTTCCATTCATAGAATTCATAGAAACCAAACTGGTTAATATGTAAAAACAAACAAACAAACAAAAAACAAAAACTGTCCAAAGCTTTTTTGCATAGCTATCGCAGTTCAGAGCTAAAGCGGTAAAAAGCATTTTGCAGGTTGGATGCAGATCATGGCTGTGAGTGTGATATAACTCTGTGTGATGCTGGGCTTCCTGCAGCCGTGGAGATAAAGAGGCTCATAGTGAGCCATTGGAGAATGCAAAGCAGGCCATCTGATAGCAGAGAGCAGAAGGTAGGAAGGAGGCATGTGTCTGGGAGAGGCAGCCGAGGAGCATTTGTCAGGAGACAGTGACAAAAGGGGGTTGAAGGGGCCTTGCTCGACGCTATTCAGGGACAATTTGTAAGCCCGGCTGTTGAAGCCAGGCCAAAGACTCGCGAACAGCTGGAGCCCTGCCGTGATTGATAAATGTGGGCCTCCAAGAACTTCATTTTGATATGAATGAAGACAAAAGCGCGACAACATTCTGTGAGTGTTTAATATTACTGTCATTAAGTGGCGACAGTGGACAAACGCCCCGTCCTCAGCTGGGGATACAAAACGCCAAAAGGGAGGTCAGTACCCCCTGGTAATTAACATTTTTATGACAAAATACACTTTCTGTCGCAGATTTGTAATTAATTTAGGTTTCAAGCTGAGTGATTAAAACAACATTTAATCAGGATTAAAATATTTTGACTTATACCAAGAAATAATTAGAATAATAGCAGAACATTTTACAGTTTTGATGATAAGCCATTATTTATGGCTGAGATAGTGGCTTATTTTTTCTTTTAAATACGTCCAAAATGACAATACAACCACTAAAAATGCTAAACATGGTTCATCATATTGTTCTTTCCAATCAAAAAAATAGTGGATTTTCTTTTTGCGTCTTCGGAAAGTCATTTTTGGATGCTTCCAACCCTACAAAAACAGAGAGAGGCGTCTCTTTTCTCACACTGATACGTATGAGCACTAATCTAATTACACTGCAGGCGGTTTGTCATGCTAATCATGCAATAACCAAATTTTCAACACGCATCGACAGCGCGCTTTGAAAAGAGTTCGGCTGCTTCTCTGTCACAGGCTTTTGCAGATGTTGTGACCCATGCTGACATGGGTCATTTGAGAGCGAGGGTGACCAGCGATGATGCGTTCACTTACCGGGTTCAGTGACTTTTAAACCTGCTGGAAACATCTTTATTAACAGCTGATTGTTATTTCAGCACACTGTTGATCAGACTTTTTACTCAAAGTTAAGTTTTTAATCAAAAAATAACAACAAAACACATAAAAGCAAGCAGGCAGATAAAATTAGATGAGGTAATCCCTTTTCCTTATTGATTATGCTTTTTTCATTTCAAATAAGCTGTTTTATCAACAGGATTTCCCATCTCTTTTAAAGAATTGAGAGTAAACTATGCACATTCATCCTTGACCTATTTAATGGCTGGATTGTGCCGAAGACCTACGCAGGAAAATTGAAAGTTTTCCATCATTAAGTGGTATATATGGCTGTGACCGGAGTCCATAAAAATTGGGAATTGTTCTATTCTAATTTAAAATTCTATTTCAGTCACTCCTCACAGTGACAAAGGAGAACATCCATCCAGTCATACAGTTGAAAATTTGCTGCCAGGATTCACGATGAATGAGTGAATATTGATGAAGTTGAAAAACTCCACCGGGTCCCCTTTTCTCCACATCCCTCCAGTGGAGGATGGGATGAGGGGGAAGGGCGGGCTCATGGGTTTCCATAGCGAGAGGCACCTTTCTCCATATTCAGAATCTCAGTGTTCTGCGCCGAGTCTCAAAAGGAGATCAATCTCACTTTGAAGCGCTGGGGGCTTCATTTGTTTGTGAAGGATGTGAGGTGCTGCCTAAATGACTATGCCAATTCTTCAAAACCCACTTGCAGTTGACACTCAGGGCCTCTGCGTTCACTGTTTTTTTGGGGCTCAAGTTCAGCAACACACGGCTGAATCCTGCCCACTTAGTGAAAGGTTTCGCTCGGGATGACAATCGGAGCACTTGGAAGTCAGATTTTACACTCAAATGGGGAAAGAAACTGAAGAAAAGTAGAAGGAAATTTAGTGTGGAATAATTTTGCAAAAAATGTGAAGAAGATACCATCACTGTGACGTTATGAATCTTTTTTGGAGTAAAAATGGCATAAATTGACTGTATTGGCCTAAATATGAAGCATTTTAAATTGATAGTTTTGTAGCATTGATTGTATTTCATAAGCTGATATTTTGGCAACAATTTACCTTAGAAGAGCTTCAATATGATATTATATTATTTCATCTATACATAATAACCCAAAAAGAATAAATTTAGTTTTTTCAGTCATATTGAGTGAAAAAACATACCACACAATGTGCAATGAAACCTGAACCAAAATGATTTTAAACCCTTACAAGCAGAAAATGATGAGTTTTAAAATTTTCATTTTCGTTTCACAGAAAACATTGATTACCTTGAAATCTTTGCACTGTAGATAATTGGTTTACCTTTGCTGGCCTGTTTATTCCACCACACTTGACTTTTTATCTTAGTTTTATGTCAACAGTAACAATTTCATCATGTCTATTTTTTCCTATTCATTTTTTTCACTCCCTGTCTGGTTTGTTTTAGTAATTTTGGAACATGATCGGTTGTGTCTCTATATTTTTTTGCATGAAAAAACTAACAAACAAATATTTTTTTTTATTTAATACAGTTTCTTTTGAATCAGTGGTTCAAAAGAAACTCTCAGACACCATGCAGCAAGACTTTGGTCAACAAAGAGAAAGAAGAAATTATGATGGTATGGTTTTCATCATTAAAATGTGTCCTGCTATTTTAAGATTAGAACGTACTGGAAAGCACTATGCAGAGTGAGCTGGAATTCTTGTTTCTTTAAAATAACAAATAAAGGAAAGTTTTGGTATTAGACTTCTGCACCAGGAAACTAAATATAGGCTCCACTTTATGCACTCTTAAACATGTAGTGGGTACAAGAGAGAAGGATTTGTTTTATAGTTGTTTGTCTCCTGCCTGCAAAACAAATATGAATAAAAAAGAACTCGGACCTTGACCTTGACAGATATGACAGCTTACTCAGCTACAATATTTTTTCAGTGGGATCGGTATATTTATGCGGGACAGGTTTTGGGAAGTGTTACAACAATGCGAGTCTGCCAGCGGAGCCAAATAATAAGTCCTCGCTCAGTCGCCGGTGCTTAAGTAGCAGCACGTCGAGCCATTCTTCTCACAGTTTTAGCAGTGCAATGGCCCATGCGCTTCCCTCACAGTGTGTTTAGAAGAGGACCCTCCATGTCTGCTCAGTTGTGCCTGGTTTACCAACACTATTGATTGCAGGTGATGTTCTGGACAGAGTCCATCTGACCTCTGGAGGGGCTTAAATACATCATTGTCCTGGGAGAGACCTCCTGAGACTCTGGTTATAGTGTGTGTGCAGCCCTGCGCTTCACTCCCAGACACACTGATAAAGTGGCAACAAAAAAAGTCAACAGGACACGTGTATAAGCACTTCTTACTCCGTTCCAGTGCTCTGCAAAATCTAAAAATACAGCTGGAGGACGGATAACTATGGCGGGTGATAGTCAACTCCTTGTGAAGCAGTTAGAGCGTCTTACATTTGTCTTCCTTCAACCTTTGGACATTAAAAGTGCAACATAAAAAGCTACGGCCGGGCTGGTTTATGTATGTTGTGATTCTTCAGCCAGCACACCTCAGACAATCTTGCTTTGCTCTTGTCATAATCACACTGATGTGCTCCTCTCGGTGCCTTGCTGTGAGTTCTAATTGGCCTTATTAATCAGCAATCATGTTAACACTCTCCCTAATCTGTGTGGCAAGCTTTTGCTCCATACACACCTCAGAGCCATTGATGGAAATCCAATGAGACATAGGTTTACCTGCCATGAAAGTACCTCAGCAGCAGTCGTCAACACATTGTGGGGAGTGAGGGGGGAAGTACACTTTAAATTAATTAACATCAGACCTTGTGTAGCACTTCATTTCTGTAAACAAACATTCTAATATGCGGTAATTAATTAGATATGCCAAGCTTCCTTCCTGTTCCTCGTGTTGAGCTTTCTTCTCGTGGTTCCATTTTTTGGGGTCAAACTAGGGTTTAGTATCTCTGTTCAGGATGGGAAACTGCAGAACATGTCTCAACTAATAAAGTCTTAATGTATGTGGAAAGGCAAAGAAGCTTCTCCTCAGATGTCAGTGTTGCAAAACACACTGTGATATGTTTTTTTTTCTGTTATAATATCATATAAAAATAATACAATACTGATATTACATGAGAAAACTGAAAAACTACACGAGAGTCAGTCATTGAGTGATGTGATAACTGACATTAAATCAACATTGTTGAATTATTAAAAAGTGGATATTAGACCTAAGGAGTGGGAAAAAATAGATTCTCATATGTGTCACAATTTTTTTTATGGGAAAATTTAAAAAATCTATTTTTTTCCCTCCCAGAATTAATATTTTTTTCTTAATTTTTTTTTTACGGTGGAGCAGACAGTGGCGATGCAATGTCATATCCATTTATGGATAAACAACCAAGGTGAGCCAAGAGCAGCCGAAAGCAGAACATTTCGGACAATCCTCGACCACCAGAGATAAGACCTGCACCCTTACCTTTTAAATCCCAAGTATGGACACGCTTTGGATTTTACACACTCCCAGGAAAGGCAGAGCTAGATATGACCAAAGCTGTATCTACTGATAACGAAAATTGCAATAATTGACACAATCCAATCGCAATACTTCTAGAATCGCAGTACAAATTGAATCGGCACCCAAGTAAGCAGAACAAAAGCATATTGTCCCAGCCCTATATGAAAGGCTTAATCCTTTATTTTCTTGACCATATGTTGCTTTTTACATATATAGTAATTATAAAAAGTTTGTGTTTTTCTGGATGATCATAATTTAAACGTTTGGTTTCACTTTTTTTGGATCTACAGACAGTTGACAGACGATTCGTAACATTTCAACAACATATCAGTTGTTGATAATATTGTTGTGATAAATGTTTGTTGAATATTTGTAGGCCTAAATACATTGTTGAATACTAGTTGAACATTTTCAGAATGTTCTCTGAATTTTTTTCCCTGAATGTTTTAAGAATGGAGAAATTAAAAGGTTAATTAATTGAGGTTAGGGTAAGGGTTTTGTTTGTGGTGAGGGTTAAGGTTAGATGAAACAGTTACATTTTTAACGTCAAATGATATGTTTTTGAAATATTGCCAATATTCTATATACTATCTGCACAGGTATCCTGACCAACCATATATAGTGTAACCAAACGTTTTGATGAGCAAACCCGTAAAAGCATCAGACAGCATTTAAAAGCGATTGTTGTAATTTATATGTCTGAGTGTTTTAATAA
>JAQFJA010000014.1:8146475-8162176 GCA_029874485.1 Naso brachycentron
CTACACACTCAAGATTTCTGATAGTAGAATATTAACATGATTTAAAACGGTGCTGTCATGACTCCATCATGCATTGTTTGGATTAATTTCCCATGTAGATGAACGTTATGCAGGCGCAGGCCAGTTGTCCTCTCAGGTGTTTAATTCTTTGCAACAGCTCACATGAATCTATGTTCGTGGATATTTGTTCCGGATGAATATTTTCACTGATAACAGTTTGACCACAGGCGCCCAAGTGATCTCCAAGTTTTACTTTTTTGGACCACTCTGACAGCGCCTTTAAATTTGAGAAACTATACAGCGCCATCTACAGAAGGTAGGCGGCACTGCTGCGTGCAGATCAGCTTCACCTCCAACCTACAGCCTCTGCTCCCAGTTTGGACCAGTCGATCATCCCACCATCAGCTGAAATGAAAAAGGACAACAAGTTTGCATTCGCAGATATTATCCACCAGCAGTGACATTTTTATATCAAGTTAAAGCAGGAAAATTTTGCTTAAAACTGATTATTTTTAGGCCTGCGTAGGTTTCAGAGCGAACATAAACACAGCTGAGAAAATAAGGCAAAAACGAAAAAATACATTTAAAAACAATAAAATGAAAAAATAAAATTTAAGATTCGAGCTTAATCCGGGTTATAGAGACCTGAGATATCCTGTATATTCCCAGGGACAAGCTGCCCGCGTGATAAAGAAAAAATAATAATTAAAAAAACACACAATTTAAAAAAAAAAAATCCCTATTTCACTGATTCAAAACTTCCAGCAGCGAGCATATAATTCCCAGCTGTTATGATGTCTAATAAACGGATATTTGCAACTCCGAATCCATTTCTTATTTATCTCCCTCCCCTTCCTGCCGGTGTGTCAGACCCACAGACCTCCTCACTTGGACCCCCGGTTTTTTTTGCGTTGGCGAATCACAAAGTGTTGGCATCTATTGCCTTTGTCTGACAAGTCATCCATATAAGCAAAAGGGGGGGTGGGGGGGGGGTCTGCAGAGGGGGAGGCGGGTGGAGGGGGGGTTGAGGAGGGGAGGGTTGCAGCTTTTAGAACCACAGACACAGAGAGAGGCTTCATTCCCAGCCTAAAGATCCAGCCTAACGCATCCAGCGCACAAGAGAAGCCCGATGTGTGCGTGCGTGCTTCTCCGCCGGTTTTGACGCGTGAATCAAGGCCGCCAGGATTTGAGGAGATACCGGGCCCCGCACGCTGGACCTCAACGTTTCATTCCTCTCAAAGAGACGCGGGGCGAGCTCGCCGGCACGCTGTGAGAATTTACCTGTCACTCCAGGCTTAAAAAAATACCGATAAACTAAACCGAGGTCGTATTCCTGAAACAATCCTTCGGTCATGCTGCGCACCTGCCAGACCTCCGCTCCTGGACCGGACTGCTGAAGAGAAGAAAGGCAACTTTTGGGGAAGAAGTTGCCATCAGATCGGTTGTTGAAGCGGAGGTGGAGGGGCAACCTGAGTCCCTCCATCGAGTAGAATCACCTTTTTTTCTTCACATTTTCATCCTTGATAGGAAGGCGAAACGGCGACTTCAGTTGATTATCTCTCTTTCCTTTGCTATCCAATGGATATTCACTGCAAAGCAGACCCCTTTACAGCGATGCACCGTAAGTAGCACAACCCGAGTTTCTCCACCACTGCAGTTTTCACATGTATGCGGATAAAAAAGAAAGAGGAATATCTCATTTCTGCATATTACGAGGGCCTGCAGCAGAGAGCATGGCGAGTTTTATGTGCTAACAGCATCTTGGGACATAAAAACAAACAGTTTCAGGCTGATAAACTGACATGCAGGCGAACATGCGGCAACATAAGGCAAAAATGGGAATAAATAATCTCATGTTTCACACCAAGGTGCAAATTTTTAGTCAGTAAACTGCTTTAAAATTCTTAAAATTGATCATGAACAGCAGCAGTAATTCAGCGCACAGTGCAAAGATGTGCAGAAATTAAACTTGTCATAGTAAACAAAGAACATGCGTTGGCAGGTACTCTTAATTTACACGTGTATCTCCCTCCAGCTTCCCGCGCACTGTCTGCGTGTGTGTATGCGTGTGTGTGTGTGCATGTGTGTGACTGTGTGTGTGTGTGTGTGCTGAGGCCAATAAGTCAGGACACATTAGTTTCACATGTATTATTCAAATCATCCAAATAACAACAATGTCTCCAAGTCCAACTTAAGTCCACACACAGTGCGGCTTCCTTGTAATTTGGTGAGTGTGTGTGTGAATCATTGATGACCTCTTCATTTACCAAATATGTAATATGAGTAATCAAAGCTCGTTCAATTATTTAAAATTAGCGTGCAGGGGAAAATGAGGGAGCTTGCAACTTAATAGCCACCACGAGCCGCGTGGAGCTGCTGGGAAAAAAAATATGAGGTCGTGTTTTGACAGTGAGTAGAAGAAAGTGCTGGAGACTGAAATAAATTAATTTTCTGCATTTATTTTAGAGAGAAGTTATTACACACACACACACACACACACACACACACTGATGGGACAGTGGTTGGATTTAATGCAGCCTGCTAACTGCACAAGCTGCACTAAAACAGTGACAGATGAAAAATAAAATATAATTGAGGTGCTCAGCACTTGAAAAATCTTCCCCACACTGTTTTATTCTTTAAAAAAAGCGAAGAAAATAAAATAAGCTAAATGTAACTTGGCTTGTTAATAACAGGAGATAAAACACAGGCCAACGAGCGTGGACAAAAATATATTTATATATATATATATATAAATAAGATATTTTTTTGGCTGAAATACCTATTTTTATTTCATTAAATTAAATTTTAAAAATGTATAAAAACATTCACATTCCTTTCAGGATCTTTGTCGTGCAGTGTTCTGATGATCTCCACTCTTTCCTGTCTCTACAAAATTACCAAAAGTTCATAAATCCCCTTTTATCCATTAATTATTTGCAATAATAGCTTAGAAAAATAAATTAGAAATATTATCTGGCTGTTGAGCTGCATTCAGCTGTGAAACGGAACTCAGAAAAGTAGGTTAAGGCGCCTCAGTCATGGCTGTAAACAACCTTCTGATTTTAGAACATTTGGAAATTAAACATTTATTTTTAAAAAGGAACAAAACTGAAATGTTGATGTGAAGCTTTTCACGCATCTTTCAGAATTCTCCTTGAAATTAGAAATACATAAAAAATCCACATGCTCAGCAGAAACAAGCGTCTGATGTTTTATTCTAGAAGCTATTTTCCGTCATTTTTGCCTCCACTTTAATTCAAAAGCCTGCTCACCTGCGCCGTCCTCTCCCTGACGACTTTATGTAATGTTACGGTTGTGTGTGTGCTGCTGTTGTATCCCACGTAGGGCACGGAGGTGTGAACCAGCTCGGCGGGGTGTTTGTGAACGGCAGACCCCTCCCGGACGTGGTGAGGCAGCGGATAGTGGAGCTGGCCCATCAGGGCGTCCGGCCGTGCGACATCTCCAGACAGCTGCGCGTGAGCCACGGCTGCGTCAGCAAGATCCTGGGCAGGTGGGTGAAGAGTGTCCGGCCAAGCCCTGCAGCCAGGTGCGCTATGCTGGGTGACTGAGGGAGGAGGCTGAACACGCAGCGAGGCACAGAGGAGGAGGAGGAGGAGGAGGAAGGAGCTGAGCCTGCAAAACTTAACTCAGCTGATGAAATAAATTAGATTTTACTCATTCCAATTGATAGATTAACCCTGTTTTGCAAATTTTAAAGTTCAGGAGGATTTTTTCCTTCATTGTTTGTCTTGATTTTGATTTTGATTTTTGAAAGATTCAGTAGCAATTTTACAGACGCATCATTTGCCGTCTAATTATGCATGCACTAATGTGATTTTTTTAGATTAAAATTGATTTTTATGAAAGGTTCTGTTTGTTTTGGGACATAAGAAATGTTTGCACACACCAAATAGCGTTGCCACTCACAAAACCCTCAAGTGTGATGTTTTTGCTGCAGAAAAATTGGACTTTTTTTTACACTTTCTTGTAAAAAAAAAAAAAAATCAAATTCCCAAGAACAGTAACTCTCCAAAGCTTGTAATCTGGGTGTATCAGTATGTTTAAATTTATTATGATCGACCGAGTCACGTCTTCAATATTGCAAGCTACCATTGGTGAATGTTATTTATTTATTTGTTGTTGTTGTTTTGTTTTTTTTTTGCAGGTACTATGAGACTGGCAGCATCAAACCAGGCGTGATTGGCGGGTCTAAACCCAAAGTGGCCACGCCAAAGGTCGTGGAAAAAATCGCAGACTACAAGCGACAAAACCCAACCATGTTTGCGTGGGAGATCAGAGACAGGCTGCTGGCTGAGGGCATCTGCGACAACGACACTGTTCCCAGCGTCTCATCCATTAACAGGTAGGACACAGACATGAAAACATAACCTAAAAACAGACATAATTTAGGACATTTTGATCTTTTTTTCCTTCTGTTTAATTTAGTTGGGTTATCAGCGGGCTGCAGGATGTAAACAGTGTAATGAAGAGGGCCGGCAGAGCGTAAATTGAGCATCATTCATCACAGTATATCCGCTCAGCGCGCCACCCACAACAGAATATTGTTTGACCAAGTTTGTGCTGCCCGGCGTGAACGCCGAGGCTGCCTGCGGTCTCAGAGGTGCAATTCAATCTTTCAGACCAAACTCCCTCAACAATCAGCAGTACATCCAAGACTGAGTGAATCTGTCGAGATGAAAACCGATCAATATTCGGTGACCAGATCCCGTGGCGCTATAAAGCAGGCCAATTTTCTTTAGCACATCTAATGCGCTGGAGCTGCTGCCGCTGCACAGACACACAGGGCGACACTGGCTTTTCTGCAAGGTTTGATTTTGCAGAAATTCAGAAACGCGATTATGTAAAATATTGCATCACAAAAAAAAGATTTTTAATAATAAATAGAAATTTTTAAAAATTGTAAATCCAGAAAATTATGTCCAGATTTAAATCACTGCATTAAAATTCGAGGTGATAATTTACTTTAATTGAAAGAGACATAAGGTTACAATCATCCCATTAGAACTCTTATTTAAAACTTTATTTAACAAATCACCTCATAAAATTTCTATAATTAACATTTCAATTATCACTTTTTTTTTCTTTTTCCACAATCTTCAGTTCTTTTTAAGAAATTCATAAACAGCGCCTTGGTTGTGGAAAGACAGCCACAGGAGGACCCAGGACACCCCCCCACACACACACACACACCTCACCTCACCCCTCCTCACCCACCCACCCCCCCACCAAAGATCCCTGGTGATGAACTTTGGTTAAGAGGCACTGTTCCATAGAACCAGCATCAGCATTACATTTTAATGAGCTGATGGGAGAGCATGGACAGCTCCGCACAAGACATCTTTTAAATAGAGAAAAGGGCTGAAGAAAATTCATTTCATGCTTCGTGGCTGCTTAAAAAGCCCCATTTAAGGAGGCTCAGACACATGTATGTGATAAATTCAAAACGTACATTAATATCATTAAAAGAGCCCTATAAAGTTTTTTCAATTCCAATTAAAGCTTTCTATTTTGGACCGGAGGGAGCCTTATGTGTCTTTGTTTATGCGGGAAATTAAATTGTGAATACAAAAGAACTGTAATTCTATCAGCCAAATACAGTATGAGAGCTAATTTGCATTTCTATTATGGCTTAATGCTGAAGATTTTCCTTTTTTTAGCAGAAGAAATGTAAGATTTCAGTGTGTTGCTTTGTACTTCACTGACACACACACGCACACACACAAACATAATGCAGCACGCACACAAATGAGACGACACACGCATTTGTTTTCATTTAGCTGGAGGTTAATATTTCAATATTTGGATTTGTAAAGGAGCAGTCTGCAAAAATCAATGGAAACATCCTTAGTGCTTCAATCAGTTTGGCAGATTTGGCTCCAGAGCTTCTCTGCTACTTCAAGCTGTTTCCAAACATCCAGAGAAAAAAGTGACATAGTCTCAAAATAAATGACAAGAGACGTTAAAACAGGGCTTTCCCAGCAAAAGAGCGGAGCCAAAGTCTTTTCCAGTTGGATGCCTCTGACTGGGGCCAGTCATGGGTTTCTGAGGCAGACAGTCTGACCTCAGGACTGTTGACAAAAGAGGATGCTCTATTTAAACACCTTTCCCCTGCATGCATTATTAAATGCTACAGAGATACTGTTGTACGACGAGTCAGGGCCACCACAACCGACAAGTAACGCTAGCCTGCTGTTAGACGTAAAAACAAAAAAAGATCCTCAATGGTGCTAGACATTATTGATTCAGCAGGAAAGCAATTTTAATATTTCTTCAGGGGATTTTCAGCAACAGCCAGGTCATTAATTCATTCTCCCAAATTGCTTATTCAATATCAAGAACATGGATACCAAATAAAGTCTGTGGATTTATGTAGCACACACAAGTCAAGGGGTCGAATAACTGTTATGGGGAGAAGTGAAAAAAATTAAAACATCAATATGCGCTCTGGGAAGGCTTGTTGTTAGGTAGCTTTGCCTGCAAGGGGAGTTTTCTTTTTTTTTTTAATTTGTGACAGTGTTGGATTTATTCTAATGAAGCCTTTTGGCACCCAAAGGAACATCAATATCCAAATCATTTGGTGCATTTCTAGATAATGTGGAGGAGCATTTTTCAAAAGTGCAATGTGGGAGGTTTCATCTGTAAATATTTTCATTCCACGGAAATAAGGCAAAAGAACAACACGTGAATTGTGTGAAGAAATCAGAGCTCTTTGCAAAAATCACTCTCGTGGCGTACATGATGAATAGTTTAAAAGTTTACAAATTATTGTGACAGCTCCCTTTCTCCCCGAGTGCCATTCAGATTAAAGGAATCTAATGCTGGCGTAAGCTTGTGCAAGGCAATAAGGAACTATTGCTTTCCTGTCACATATAATTTATAGCTTTCTATTTGCATCTGTTTGCCCGTGTGACTAATCCCCAACTTTTTCTCCCCAAGCCCCGATCAATACAACCTCATCCGCATTGGCACACGGGGGCCGCCGGTTCTACAGAGATGTTTGATCTGGGAAGCAAAGGGCTACTTTATAGGGGCTGCGTTCGGCCCCAGTGAAAACCCTCCACAGTGGGGGAGAGAGCTGATTAGCGTGGGCCAGGTAGAGTCAGTGAAGCTGATCATTGAGGTGAATTGATGTGATTTCATGCTTTGTTTGCAAGATCACTCAGACCAAAAGAGCAATGAAGACTTTTCTCCACACCTCACCCTTTAAGGTAGAACCACTGACCAGATCCACGTCTTGCGTATGAGTTGCGTTTGATATCTTAATCACAGCATATCTCCACGGTAGCTGCTGTGACCAAACGGTTTGCTCACATTAGGGGGAAGTTTCCAGGAAGCAGCAGCTGACATCTGCTTTCGCTTTGTTCCCCAGGATCATTCGGACAAAAGTCCAGCAGCCTTTCCATCCATCTCCTGATGGGACGTCCCTGACGACGACGGGCCATACTATAGGTATCACTGCAGCTTGCCAGCTTCAGCATGAGGCTTCATATGGAATCGAAGCGCATACTAATGCATGTATATTCTTACAAATTCAAGCTGGTTGCTGTCTCTTTTCAGTACCAAGCACAGCCTCTCCGCCTGTAACCAGCGCCTCCAATGACCCTGCAGGATCTTACTCCATCAATGGGATTCTGGGTATTCCAAGATCCAATGGGGAAAAGAGGAAAAGAGATGAAGGTAAGAAAATTTTGTCTTACGGGAAAAAAAAAACAACAACACATAAGCTCAGCTCAGGATTAGCATACAGAAAATATCTAAAATCCTATAAATAAAAAGCTAAAAACATTGAATAGAATTCTTTGCAGCTTTATGCTTTAAAACCCACTTTGCTGAACTTGCAATTACAGCATTAAAAACCTGCTTCAGTTCCAGTAGATGACCCTTATAAAACACCTAAGTCTGAACTCTGTTACACCGCTGTGTCAATCTGCCAAGCACTCTTTTGATTTGAAGACACGACCTCCGCTGTTGTCTCCTGCAATTAATCTTTATGGAAGTGATTAAAGGGCTTTAGATAATTACATGTCAAGATGATGTAGCCAACCACCCGGGTCAGTCAAGAAAGCGGCTATAGCTCTGTGGAGGGCTTTTCTTTTTTCTTTTTTCTTTTTTTCTCCCCCTTTAACAAAAGTGGCTCCACTTCTGCTGCTGAAGTAGTAGGTTAGTGGATATAAAGGGGGCCTGAGGCGATATAGATTATTGGTTCTGTAAGCAATAGGCTTCCTTAATGTCACTACATAAGCAGCTGATGAGAATAGCTAAACAGGCGCACTCGTGTTGCAAAGCATGTATGGGAATGGAGGGATGATGTGGCTGCTGAAAGGGGGCAGTTATCTCAAACAGGGTGGGGAATGAGTGCCTTATTTCTGCAGTGCTCTGGAATGAGAGCTAATCAGAGCGCGGCAGTAGTTTACATAGCGTCTTCTTTGTTCTGGCGTTTGTTGAGAAGCGCGGGGGTTTGCGGGATATCGAGTGGAATTGATGTTTTATGTGCGTGCAGGGAGGGAGGGATGACTAATGACCTGTCAGAGGTAGATTTCCTGGCAAAGATATAAAAACCAGCATGACGTGGACATGGCAAATGACATAATCAAGTCTTTCCTTGTAAGAGATGCAATTGCACAGGCATAATGCAAACGTCTGGTATTTTCGAGGGGTTCATTCTCAGTCGTTCGAGGAGCTCTCATATTAGCCAGGGTGTAATGTCTAGTCACTGAATGATAGAATGCACACATTTCTATGCAGATTGCTACTGAAGGGCAAAGAGGTATTAAAGGGCATGGAGAGGAATAAGGTGTATGTGTGCGTGTGTGTCAGAGTGTGTGTGTGAGGGGGAGAGCTGGTCTGTTTTGCGGAGGTCTTCCAGGTGACAGCGCCATGTTTCTACGGCTATTCAGTCTCAAATGATTCCCCTGATGTGCTGCCATTTCTGTGATTTAGGTGCTCGGCCAGCATTACGATGAAAGAGAAGAAAGGTGCCTGTGTGTGTGTGTGGACGCGTGAGCGTGTCTGTGCGTGTTTGCGTCAGGGTAGGACTTGCACTGGGGGTTGACGGAGGGAGCTGTGGCTCTTATGTACTCTCTCAAGGGCCAGCTGGTGCCTACCTGGAACCACAGGGTCAGGGATACTTTATCTTTCCAAAACATAAACCCCAGGCCTTGGCTGCACACACAGTGGTGCAGAAGCAATGTCTCGCCTGGAGCCACAGTGTGTAAGAATAGTATATTACATATGATGGTACGCTGTAGACATTATTGTGCTGTAACTGTCTTCCCTTAAAGTGCACCTTACCCCAGAAAAAAACAAACAACAACAACAACAAATGTGTGTATTTCAAGATTTTGACTAAAACAGTGTCTGAAAAGAGTAACATCTGGAAAATAGTGGCCTGTTTTATTTTGAAATTGAGGCCGCTGCTCCTGTATGTCATAACCTGGTGGTATATATGGCCGTTTATAACGATACATTTGTATTTTCAGGGTGTGTCGTGTAAAGAAAGTCCTCACAAACGCCATATTTCGCCATATTTGCCAAGTGTTTGGAGGGGCTTGCCTTCATCTTTACATTTAACAATAAAGATTTTTAGTCACTTCTTAAGAAATATGTCAGAAAACGATCAAATCCCATAACACGAGCTTACTTGTTTTGCCTTATATCTGATCAAACAAGCTTAAAAAACATGTCTTATTCAAGAAATCTTCATTTAAAATCTTAATTTGTGTTGCCACTGTGGTTGTTTTTGGTTAAAAACAGTTTTTTTTTTCTCTAGCTG
This sequence comes from Naso brachycentron, assembly GCA_029874485.1. Classification (NCBI taxonomy): domain Eukaryota; kingdom Metazoa; phylum Chordata; class Actinopteri; order Acanthuriformes; family Acanthuridae; genus Naso; species Naso brachycentron. The sequence continues at coordinate 8,156,272 of JAQFJA010000014.1, forward strand.
AGGTCTGTGTTTGAGTGTTGCCTTGTTTGCTTTTCAGACATATTTTGCTTCTCTCAGTAGGCAGTAGTCTATAGCCAGTTAATGCTTGGATTAAATTTCCTCACAGCACAGTAGCTTGCCTGAGCCCTATTTAACTTGGTAAGCCTCATGATGATTATGGCACAAGCAGTCATTATCAAGGGTTGAAAACATGAACAAAAATGAGCGAAGGGAAAGGAGGGGAAGGGTTAGGGAGGGGAGGCAGCGTGCAGCACGAAACCCCGGCGAAATGGATTGGCTGTGCAGCTCCGAGTATTTGTTTTAGGCCGTCGCTGTGGCGCTCTGCCAAGCAGGCAGACAGCTCCTAAGTTTCCAAGTCAGCAGTGCCCTTAAAAAAAGGTCCCCCCCATTACAGCAGGGATGTAGAGATAATGTAGTGTGACACACGTTATGTACACTGGGTCTCGGCGAGAGGAGCTTCAGGGACACAGGTGTCATAAGAGCCATTAATCTGCTATTGTCACGTGTTATTGCAAATTAAAAGTAGCATGTTACATTTCACAGCCATTGTTGCAGACGCACCGAGCAGGGGAGAGAGAGGGAGACCTCTGGAGATGGTGTCTTCGGTGACCACGGCTGTCCGTTTTACAAAGTGACATATATTAGAATGTGCAACTCTGCAGAGAAAAGCTATTACCTCACAGATTAACATCCAGGCGCCCCACATCCCAACGCCTCCACCCCCACTGCTTCTGACACTGTAGGCTTCAGAAAAGACAAAGCAGAAGCTGCTTCTCTCTTGATGAAATACAGAAGCTTCATACAGGATGTGATGTTAAAGCACTAATCTGCTTTCATGCATGTTTTTGTTCACCTTCTTGTTATTTGATACAGCTTAATTGAGGGTTTGGAGGTCTGTTAAAGAGCATGCAGTGTCCATGAAGTCTTTCAAAGTCGAACCACACATTCTTTCAGAGCAGCCGTGCAAACTGCACAATCAGACCTGCAGATGATTCTTAATTTCAGCCGTCCGGACCCGTTTCTCGCTTTGTGTCCCTGCTTTCTTTCTTGATTTATGAGAGAAATACCAAGAGAGAAATTTCATGATAAGATGATCATCATAAATTTCAAAAGCCAACAACAATAGCCAGTGGCAGTCAGAATGGATGTGATTCTGTGCTTCAGTAGCTGTTGAATTAATTATTTCTCCTCTCTGAGCGTCACATGAGGACCGAACCGCTGTGTGTGAAGGGAGATGAGTGATGGAGCAGGCCGCTGTCACACCCTGCTCTGTGTATCAGCATCTGTTTTGGGGGGAGAGGAAGAATCAACACAGGAACTGAGTGCAGCAAAATGTCAGCACCTAACTGCCTCCTCCAAATTAGACTAATAAAGTCTTTAAATCCTTAGGAACATCACAGCATGCTGATAGTTGATAGTAAGCGGTGCCTCCAAAATGTTCCTTTTTGAATTTTGAGATAATCATATATGAATTTAGGACTATCTTTTTTATTTAGTAGTTTTATTTTGTCTATACAATGTCAGAAAATATTTTTAAAAATGCAATTACACTTTCCCAAAAGAAATGTCCTCTAATCTTCTTCCTACAATGATTCAAAGCCAAAAAAGCTGCTAATTCCCCCAAAATACAGAAACTTTGTGCAATTTTCAATGATTTTTAATTATTATTTTTCCAAATCCTACATCATCGGATCCCTTTTAACACTAATCACAAGTCTTTGATTACACAGAGCAAACGAATCACATTTCAAATGCAGTATTTCATTTATGTTTTCATAAGCAAAACATTCAATTAGAAAAACAAAATACAGCTGAGTTCATCAGATTTGTTTTAATTTGATTTCATTAGCTTAGAATTGAATCAGGCGGGAAATTATAGAGGTGCATTATTGTGAAATACATAATTTGTTAAGGGAACGAGAGTGTATGTATGTTGACATGTTATTTAAACAAGGAGCAGACTGAGGGGGGGTAAGCTCTTTCATCTGAGGGGGGCTTCAGTGACCTCAAGGTGCCAGCTCACCTCTCTGTGCCTCTAACAAGAACTTAGAAATTTACTTTTTTATCGCGAGAGAAACTTTAAACTTTTATCCTCGGATCATTCTTTTCCTCTAGTTATTTGAGTCCGACTTTCGGGAAATATCCTTTTAATTCTCAATCTGTACTTCATTTGTGATCATTGTTGTGTTTTTGTTTGGCGGGCAGTCACTCAGACTCACTCCCACTCCCAGAGTTGCGTTGGCTAAAGCCTCCTGCTAGGGGTCGCGACCTCTGGGTGCCAAACCCACAGAGAGGAGTCTGCTTTATAGAGCTGGTTATCTGATCTGATGGAGACTGCTCCCTCGTTACCGGAGTGTTAATACAGGCCGATGTCAAAATGAATACACTCAACTCCAGAGATGATCAATAAGCGACCACAGAGAGGGACAAGCTTGTAACGCACCAACAAAGCCACTGTGGTCAAAGATTAGTATCACCGCTGCATAATGGGCACATTTGGAATTGTCCAAATAATGGATGTGACTTCTTCAAGTGATGATAAGAGACACTTAACTGCTTGCAGAAAGTGTCTCAAATGGTAAATATTTCTGTTAACATCAATTATTTGCGACTCAATAAGCAAAAAACAAATTGAGGTTGTAAAAAATACAATCATTACTAATTAATATGAATTAAATGACCAGAAGTTCGGGTGAAGTTCAATCAGATTTGATTGACAGTGACATCTTTTGACCCACAAACTAAACAAGCAGTCCAACATCTGATGTTAAATTAATTGATGTGTGCATGGAAATACCTTGACGTCCCGTTTTGAGCACAGACAAAACACTAGTACGGAAATCTTTCATGTGAAGTAACAAGTGATATTGTGACTTGAGAAAAAAAATTGTGTTTTCATGCCTCTCATATGTTAAGAAAATCACAGATATTTTAAATCAAACAACAAAATGGATCATTTGTAACCACTAGACACACAGAAGTGTTGAAGAATAAATCTGTTTCCTGGTCGTACACTGTGTGGGCGAAGGTTTGTTTTGGTCTAGCTACAAAAACAATGTGGCTAGGTTAGTGGAAAGAGCTTAATGTCGGTTAAAATAACAATTCTGGTCAAGTAAGGAGACCTTTGTCATTATGTTTACTATAATAAACACATTGTTAAAGGTACAGTGAGTGGGACTTGTTTTTATTATACGCTGTCTACACAGCAAGTGGGTCCTCATTCACAGAGTCCACCATGTGGCACAGCCATGTAGCCCAGAAAGGACAAATTAAATAGTGGCTCTAAACAGGGTTTTTGGGGCTTTTATAAGGGCCACCATAGCTTCATCTATAGACTTGAAAAAGGAGAGTGTGGCGAGGGGATTTACTTTGATAGCATTTTGCAACCTCACCACTAGATGCCACTAAATCTCACACACTGGACCTTTAAAGTAAGGGGACGATCATGGACGTGGTTGTGAGACTGTTAGTAAAATAACGGAAAGCAAAATTTTAAAGTTGCATCACAATTCTTCATCCTTTGCTCCCAGCAGAAAACAATCATTATTTTAATGAGCATTATACAAGTAAAGAATGTAAACAAACATTTGCACATTTGCTGAAGTGACCAATGCAATAGTTTTTTGGAGGACATTCTCAAAAAATGAATAAAGATGCATCAACTGGATTTACATAATAAATGCTCTAAATGTCCTTAATGTCACCAGAATCATCTTCATCACCAAAACACAGTCGTTGCGGATTTGTCAGATAAGAATCAGTAGCTGGGAGGGCTGATGGGACTGTCTGTCTGAGTGGGAGGAAGAGTGTGTAGGTTGACCCAGGATGGTTTATCTTGCGTGTGGGAAGTGTATTCCACTGTGGTGAATGACAAATATGGTGGGGGGTATTGATCAGGTGTTGTGGCTCGGGCAGCTGATGGAAAGTAATTAATGACTCTATTTGCTTTGGTAGCTTTGGAGAACAACTGAGTTTGATGAAGTGAAAAGCAGCAGCCTTCGTAGGTGAGGTCCTTCGCTGAGACTGTTAAAAAACATGCCAGATATTCACATGAATGCTCCTGTTATTTTTTTTTTATTGCTCAGTAGCAGCTGTGCTAAAGAAATGTTTCAACCTATTTGCTTTCTTTCTATGAGTCATATCTGTCTGTCTGTCTATCAGTTTTGAAGCTAGAAGACAGAAGTTCGCTTAAAAACTTGAAGCAGTAAGTGAGGTTTGGAGGTGCAGAGCAAGGCTAGCCTTTATGCTACGCTAAGCTAACCACCTCCTGATTTTGGTGTCATATTTAACAGACAGACATTAGAGTGGTGTTGAATTCATTCAAATGCTCACCAAGAAAGCTGACAGTGTCTTTCGACTCTACTGTGGTCACATGTCGTTCAAAACCACCAAAGCTTACTTCTCAGCATCTTTCAAATACAAAAGATAAAACGGTTGCTAAATAGCTTTGCAAAACTTTGCGTTATCGTGAATTTAAATGCAGAAAAACGTCTGGAATATTTTTTTAATTTCATGTAATGTTGCCTTTGTAAAAATACATTATCATTGGTTTAATAGTCTCAGTAAGTGTAAGCAAGTATAGCATCATGAAACAGGCAGATACATGATGTAAATCACTGTCCTGTAGAAACCATGAATTTTCAACATATCATTGTTTAAAAAAATAAGACAGCAGCCAACTTTTAGATAATCTGGTGGATTAAAACAACTAATACTTCAATTTATGTGCCAAATAACTTGAGAAAAATGGAGTTTTTCAAGCTAAACAGATACACACACAACAAGGGATAAATAACAGCGATGCAATGCAGTGCAACGCTCCAAGTATTGATACCTGCTTTTTTAATGACAGTGACAAAGAAAGCAACTGTAATCTGGTCACCGTTTGGCCAAAACCTTCTCAATCTACAATGTCAATATCAGGAAAGTGCAGCATTAAAAAATAACTTCTGCCTTTATTTGTGCGGAAAACAGAATAGACCAAAATAGATACATATACATTGTTAGCAAACCCATAACTTATTTTTTGTGAGACATTTTTGCAGCTATCAGCACTATTATCAGATTACACACTCTCACACATGCTCAGACACACACACCCACTCACACACTCTTTTATAGCTCCTTCATGGGAGAGTCGGGTTCATCCTCTGGCCTCTGTCTGTGAAAAAAGGTCAAGCAGCAGAATAGAATGGCAATAACCCTCCCAAATGGTACTATCACACAGACATGATTGATCAATTGAATTCCATGGCAGAGAAAAATGTGGGATTAAGTAGAGTATTATACGCACAATGAGTTGAGGCATGATGTTCATTTCAAGTTCATTTCAGCTCCCTCTTGCCACCAGATCAGGCAATCAATAGGGGCCTTGCATATCATATATCACCACTCTCCCACTGAGGGGAGAACATAATCTGCGGCAAATTTAGAATGACAGATTTGTAAGGGAGCTGAAGCTTTCTGGGATCCGGGGAGGAGACATACAGACACAGCCACTGCGGCTGGGAGAGAGGTGGTGGCGTGGTGATGGAGAAGGGCTGAGGAGGGGGAGGGAGAAAAGGGGAGGCATGGTACGATGGTCTGTAAAGGCTTTAAAGTGTCGCGCGCAAGTGACAACGGGAAAAGCTAAGGCATCCTTCTCCCAACAGTCGGGTAATCAGGTCAGGAGTCAGGAGGAAATTCCTGTGTTTGGAGAGCAGGATGATTGAACTAGACTGTACGATTTTATTCAGCCTCTTGTCCTCCACCGCCGTTTCCAAATGGAACCACACACTTGAAGAGAATGAAAGTGGTATTGAATTGTGAAAAAGGGAAATTGTGCTTTTTAAAAAAACAGCTCCTGATTTCAAGGTTTGGGGGACGAAAGACGGAGGGAAAAAAATCCCCTGTCTGGAATGAAAAG
>JAQFJA010000014.1:8162199-8175930 GCA_029874485.1 Naso brachycentron
ACTATAATGTGCTAGCTGCTGTTTTCATTAGCCAACATGCTTGCCACAACATGTATATATTTGCAAGTGATGGTAATCCATCAATTACCAGAGGGCTCTCAGATCATGATGGTGTCACTGCTGTGGTGGGGGGAGCAGGGAAATGCCTGTATGATGTAGCCAGTGGCTGACTCCAGCCATTAAGGAGAGGAAAAACCTGCACTCCATTCCTTTCTGTCCTCCTCAGATCCCCCACAGAGGTGGTACAGCAAAAAACATGAGGAGAATATAAAGTGCTTAGCTTGAAGTAAAGGCCAGCTTCCCAGGGTCAGTGTCTCGATTGTTGCTCTTTCTTCTTGTAGATGGTTCAGATGGTTCTGGCCCAAACAGTGATTCTCAGGGTAGTGTGGAGAGTTTACGGAAACACCTTAGGGCAGATGCCTTCACCCAGCAGCAGCTGGAAGCGCTGGACCGGGTCTTTGAACGCCCCTCGTACCCTGACGTCTTCCCCACATCGGAGCATATCAAACCGGAACAGGTTAGTAGCACCTCAACACACCACTTCACGTACAGTAAATACACACACATTGTGCATGTGATGCTGACTGAGGCACAACAAAAACACCATTGTCACGAATATTCCCAAACCATAGCCAGAGAGTAAAGCTAATTAAACACACGTCTGCACACCGAGCATGTTTAATGCTGGAGGGATCACCAGGAAAACTCCCACACATTATTGATTTTGTGATGAAAAACACATCCCTTGTATCCCCTATAATTGAGAATAACAGTAAGGCAAGGTGAAATTAATCGATAACTAGATTTTTCTTCATTTTTGCTGTTATTCAACTGCTTCGTCTTTGCCTGCTGTTTCATTTCCAATTCTGTGTCACATCTTGATGTTTAATGCCTCTTGAATGCTCCCTTTATTATAACGTGTATTCATGAATTGTATGTATGAAACCATGTGCTCCTTCTCCTTCCTTCTGATATTACAACCACACTCGCCATCCATCCTCATTTCAAAAATTAAGAGCCGTTTGGGGAACCGCCACCCCCACGCCAAAGCGACAGCCGCAAACCACCGCTTATTAAAAGCTCTGGGCTTATTACAATGGATAACCTTTATTTACTTTCATTATACTATTAAACAACAAGAGACTATTAATTTCTCCCACCAAACTACAAGTCGGACCCATAAAGCAAAAGCAGTCGCCTAATTGAGTTCATTTTAATTTCTCTCCAATCGGGGCGAATTACGCAGGTGATAAATCAGTGGGACAGGCCTCACCTCCAGAAGAGGGCCTAATTTGCAGCTAATTACAAAACTGATTTCTACTGGAAGATCAATACCAAAACGAATTGGAAATGACTTGCAATCACAAAGAGCGTCAGGGAGAGTATTAAAAGGCAGAGGGAAAAGGGTGAGACTAAAAAAAGGGGGCAAGTAAGGGGGAAAAAAAGAAAGGAAGGAGGCCAGGAACAGTCTAGAAAAATCAGGTTTAATTTAATGCAATATTAATCAGAGCACTTTCCCTTTCATGGGCGCCTCTCGTTCCCTTTTTTTTTCTCTTCTCTCCTCTGGAAAATGTGGCCCTATTAGCGAGTGTCTGGGTTCTGTAGCGAGGCATTAAAAACCCATTCTGGAGATGCAAAACTCAATGGATTCACCCCTCCCACACTTCTGCTAGCCATTTGGTCATCCCTTTCAGACCCATCTTTTCAGTTTTCCCCCTTCTGCCCTTTATCTGCATGATAAAACGTCTGTTTGGCATCTGAAGCCTCTGAGAATAGAGGAAAACATCCGACATTGTGCCAGTGAACAGTTGTAGCAGACAATTAGAGTTTATCGGTGATAGTGGCAGACAAGAGCGGGGTCACGGGCGTCCCCCTGTGGGAGCGCGGCCCACTGAGCCACTCAGGCTCACACTGGGCTTTGGACAAACATTGTCAACACTCAGACTCCGGAAGTCTCATCTCATTAAAAAAACTGCTAACATCTGCCATGAGTGTCTTTTAGCAGACTTACAAAAGGAAGCATGATGATAAGAGGCACACTGGGAAGGGATTATTTCTAGAGTAAGTTAAGTTTTTTGACGTTACATTACAAAAAGGACACAATTGGTTTTATTTGCTCAGATTTTCTAATTTCTGTGTCTGGCATTTGTGCTTCCACTGAATGGGATTTTGTTTGTGGAGCTCAAAGTGTTCTTTAAAAAACACTTCCAGTAACAATGTCCCAGTTACTCTGGATAATCCACAAACTTGGCTGTGAAAGGGTTTTTACTGGAACTACTTTCCATTCAAGACACAACCGATTTCTGTTGATTAAGCAGACGTTTGTTTCTGGACAGACTTTTCAGAACCAACTGAAATATCATCAAAAATCTACCAAAAGTTGGCGTCATATGCCAGGTTGGATTCACAGATTCATTGTCTGGATTACTTATATTTGAAATCAGACTTCTTCATTTTGATATCATAACTTTACCAGTGATATAGATCGTCTGGTTAGGGTATTATCTGTTTTTAGAAAACATCAAATATTTGATAAGTTTGGCCTGGTCTGCATTTTTTTTTTAAAAAGTAATGTATCAAAAAAAATAAAAGTCAGTTTAAAAAAAAAGTATTGGTATTCATACTCAGGTTATTCTAGTGTCCTGTTGGCACTTCTATCGAACATTTTCTAACAAAAACGAACCCTATATTTGACGGCTTTTATTAATAAAACTTTCAATGTTTTTTGAAAAATTAAAGAAGCACATTGACTTTCATTGAAGTGGAGTTGAGATGAAAGGAAATGTCAAGGCTTGTGCATGTAAAACCAAAATCATCTGCATTGCTAGAGACGTTGTAGCACTAAAAATATGTTTTTATGATTTTCGTGAAATGGTCCTTTAATACGACACACAAGATGCAAGTGTCAGCTAAATAGCTACAACAAGTTGACGTTGTGCTTCTATTCAGTGATAAGAAGTAATGAAATTTAAAGGTGGTTTAGAGTCCAAATTAAAAGCAAAAAAAAAAAAAAAAGGTGAATGGTGTCTCTCAAACAGGGCCACATGGTGTGCCTGTAACAAAGCAGAACTGCTTTCTCCCTTGGCTGATCAGGGGTACGACTGCAGTCAAGCACAAAGGGCCAGCTGACGCCTTGGCTTTTCACTCATCTCAAAATCCCACTTCCTCTCAGACAATACCAAAATACATTCATGATATGCTTGAACTGCCACCCTGCAGCTTGAACACACACACACACACACATGCACACACACACACATACGCACAATGCTCTCATACAAATTTATAGTTCGCACAGGCCTGTGTGGAACGCTTAATGGAGGAGGAGAAGGGAGGATTTCCATCTAGGTATTGTTTGGTTGTGTAATGATTCAACTGTCCTTTTCCCAGGCTAATGAGTACTCGCTCCCTGCCCTGAATTCCAGCCTGGACGAAGTCAAGCCCAGTTTATCCTCTAGCGCCAACCCAGACCTGGGCCCCAGTGTGTCGCAAAGCTACCCTGTAGGTAAGATCAAGTGCCATACAGTACGCCTTTATGCTGCCGAGCCACAGCTTCAGCTGAGGGGGTTTGAATGTAAAAGACCCAGGAAATACAAAAAAAAAAAAAACATGCTTGTGAAATTGACAAAAACAAACTACAAAAAAGGATTGTGTAAAAAAATAAAAGCAAACTCAAAAAAGTTAAGTGTGAAGACTTTTTTACTATCATTTTTCACTCTGAGCTGAAAAGGTGGTACGATGATGCCGTAAAAGCTGAGCAGCTGTCCTCCGTCTGCTTTTTTGCTGAGCAAGCAGGGCGATAAGAGAGATGATGTGGGTTGGAGGTGGGGGGGAGCTGTTCAGTCACCGCTGGACAAGGACCTTTGGGTGTCAGCACATCAGAACTATGACTGTGTATCAGTGCAAGGTCTCGCAGGGGGAAAAAAAGGCCACCATGCAGGAGTGACTGCATGTTGGCTGCTGCTGTGTTGCTCCTGTGATTTGTTCGCCGGGAGACAGTTTGTGTGTCTGAAAGCACGAGTAATGTGCCTCAGTAAATACGCTCTGGCATTTCTGCCGCCCAACTCTAACACCATGATCATTTATTTCACCCTCTCTCCCCCTCTCTCTCTCCCTCTCTCTCCCGCTGTCTCCCCCCTCGTCTTCTCCTCTCCTTGTCACAGTTAATGACTGCCTGGCTAATTGAAATATTGTTTCGTTGTTGCCGTGTTATTACCGAGAAGAAGGTTAAGTTTACTGAAAGTTTACGATGACTGTCGGGGGCTCTGAGATTAATATACAGAGCTTTTATTAAAATTCATATAATTATGCAGCAGCCATCAAAGGCAGCGAGCTCTGCGTGGGGGAGGACAGGGTGATTGAAAATTGCAGCAGCCCCCCCCTCTCTCAAATGATAGCCAAGCAAGTCTTATGAGAAAAGAAAGGGTCCTTTTCTCATTAATACGTGGGAGGTAGATTTCCCCTGTAAGGCAGGCCTCCTGAGAAGAAAGGTGTGTGTTTGTCCTTTGTGCGCTGATGGCCTCAGTAGAAAGCAGGTCGGGTTGTGCAGGCGGCTTTGTTTGCACCTGGGATACTTTAGATGGTCTCTGCAGAGAGAGGGTCCCCTTACTGCTTTACAGGTGCAAAGAGACATGAGGAGGAAGAAAGATGGGATTGTATGCATATCAGTGTGTGGGTCTGTGTGTGTATGAAAAGCACCATACTTGCTTTTTGCGCTGGTAAACAAGTTAATTCCATGCCCTTGTCCTGGTGGCAGAGAGGTAAAGCATTAAAGGACAATTCCACTGTTGCGACATGTCATTGTCCTTTGCCAACATCGGCCACATAGCTTTCATAAACCCCGCCCATTTTTCCCAAAGTATTGTTATGTATGAGAGATTGTGTTTGTTTATATTTTGTCCATATTTAATAAACATTACAGAGAGTACCTGAAAATGTATGATGTTAGTTAAAAAGAACTTCTGGGTCAAATTTTTTTATTCAAGCTACTATTTGAGCTAGGAGGCAACACTTGTAAGGAACTATTTTTTCAGGCATAATAACTTTTGTCTCAATGGTTCCCTCTCTCTCTCTCTCTCTCTCTCTCTCTCTGTGTGATTTTTAAACAAATAAATGAACACATTCTCTTACGAAGGATGATTTACCTGCACCTTGCAACTTTCCCGTGTCCTATAGTGTTTCTATATCCTGTTTCAACATGAATGGCAGTGAATGGGGTTTAAAAATGCAGTCTGGGATCTACTAAAGTAAACACATTGTCAAGATTTGTAGAAGACAAAGGCAATCTGTGCTAATGGTGAGAAGTCAAAAATAAACTGGTAGTCCTTCAAAGGTCAAACTAATGGTACAAACATGTCTTCCTCTTGGTAATTAGTATTTCGTTAGTGGCTCCTCTGCTTGGTTTTCCCTCAGTGGCTGCCTGTGTGGATATTAGGTGATATTCAGGTGTGTGTGGTCTTTCTAATGGCTGTGTATTACAGTTTACTTGCCAGCGATAAGCCTACCAGAGGAATTTTAAGCCATGCAAAAAGTAGTAAATTATTTGCAGCGTTTAGGCCGAGATCCAATTTCAAATTAATTGTGTCTTTACGGGGGAAAGAACTGGAGATTATGTTCATCCTTAAAATGTTTTCGAACACCAATTAAAACGCCTGCAGTTATTGATCTTGTTGATTTTATGTGCCGGAATTTGCATAATCTATTAAAAATGAATGATTCATGAAGTGCTCATTGCCAGAGATTCTCAGTGAAGTGAAAGACTCGAGCGATAGAAATCTTTTGTGTCCTCTGCTTATCCTATTAGGGCTCAAAAGTACCTGCAAAGCAGGCTCGAATAAGAAAGGGATTTAAGGGCATTGTGCACATCATCGAAATTCAGAGGCAAGAAGCCACTTCCATTAAAACAGCTTTTTTCTCCCTCCCTCCTCTCCACATTAATGCTGTATTACCTGCTAAATAGTCCCCCTTAACCCATAAAAACACCAAAGGGTTCCATGAATATGTGGATAGGACAATTGCACATTGTGAGGTAATTTCTATTGTTGATATGGGAAGTAATTTCTTCGATGAATTTCCTCAGAGAGATGGATTTCATCTCAAGTGCTTCTTATTCTTGTTCGTTCAAACTGCTTAAAATTCAAATAGCGCGAGCCGCGGGTGAATCTGTGAATAGTGGAAGGAGGAGCCCTGAACTTTTTTGTGTATTTGGAGAAATAAATGGAGAGATGGCCTTGATACGGCCGATTGTCCACTATCTCTATAGAGAGTTTCTGTATTTCCTGAAATTAGTCAGAGCCCACCTGTTCTCATGATGGTGCTTCAGACTTAAGAGGCATCCTTTCGAGCGCTGAGCGGATTCCCCTGAGCACTCGGTGGGAGTTTTACACATCTCCACTCACTGACTGCATACTGAAGACTCTTCCCTGCTGGGCCTGTTAATGGAGGCCTCCAGAGGCTTAAAGCCCCTGTGTCAATGACACTCCTCCTCAAGCAGCTGCCTCCTTTATTCCCTCCTGTCAATTCTCTAAACAAAACTTCAACCAGCAAACACAAGTATCCACACTTAGCGCTCAATTAAGGTGAGTGAGCGCTCTTAGGGTGAACTACACAGGAAGTATCAGGACCTGTCGTTGTCCAGTGAGCAGCGAGCAAAGATCAGACAGCGAACCTGCCGACAGTGACGTGTGGCCTCATGACAAACTGCCTCGCCCGTCTCCCCACAGGCCCGAGCTCTGAAATTAATGCTTATTTCGTCTTCACAAAAGCAAACTAACCTTTGAGCACACATTTGATAATGAATGACTTTCAGCCGGTGTTTGGGGAATTAAAGCAATTTGGCTCTCCAAACATTCTTTACTTAGTTGTAATTAATTAGGGTGCTGAGATTTTTTGGCTTGTGATAAATTGCCCCATTCTGCATATAGCCTAGAAAATGGAGGTCAAAGATTTTTGGTTGTTGTTGTAGCAAACACGAAGGTGTCCCTGTCATGCTAAATTTAATACTCTTGCAAGCAAAAGAGTCATTCACAAACGACTTTGCTTCTGTGCCAAATAAAGAGAAGGTCACCCTGCTTTTCTGTTTATGTTTCAAGAAAGTGTGTTGATGCTAATGCAGAAACAAACGCGACCTTGCTTGTCACGTTGCTGTGGGCTGAGAGAAAACCAAGTATTTTCTCACAGGTGTTGATAAAATCGTTTAAACTGCTGGAGGTGTTCAGTCACTCTGTGTGGTTCAAATCAAGAAAACTACCAGCACTACTTAATGGTGACATTTGTCCTCAGTTTGTCCCTTTTAGTCAAATACCTGCAGCATTCAAACGATCTTGTCTGTGAAAATCAGATATTTCAAGGCACACTTAAAGCAGGAAATACTGTATTCCCAGCTCAGCGGCGACCGTTACGAGCCACTTCTCAAATTAAGACAGAAATCAACAGGCTTTTGTAACAGCAAACCAAAAAATCTTTGAATTGATTTTCGCAGGGAAGGAAAAAGAGGGCAGAGAAAAAAAATAAATAGCTTGATTTGCTGGCGTTCAATCTAAGGGGACTGTCAGAGGAAGCAGACAATATAAAGAAGCCCATCTTTTAATGAGAATCTGGACACACATCTCTGTTGTAAAAACAACAAAGGCTAGGAAGCAGCTAATGAGGCTATCATTGCTGTACAGAGAGTTCTCCAAACCGGCGCCTCACTGAAAGAGGGCTTTAAAGCCGACATAAAGCAACAGTCACAGAGCTGCTGGCAGTCACTGCCAACTGCATCCTGGAATATACAAAAACAGGATTCAACAGAGGCTGTGATTATTAGTATCAGAGTCAACAAGTGACGAAAAAACTGCTGATGGCACTACAAGCCTTTTAGAAAACCGATTCTACACATCTCCAATCTTTTGCTCATATTAAAATAACAACTCCTGCTTTTACCAAAGTGATTTTCACTTGTTTCTTTGTGGAAAAAACACCAAAATGTGTGTTTTACAGTAGCTATTTCAGTTACAATGAAGTCTGAAGTGTCCAATTAAGGTGAAGTTGAAAGTATTGATAGGGCCCAACCCGTAAGAGATTTTTGGAGCTGATGCTGATACCGACATTAGGAAACAAAAAAGTTCAATATGTCGACCAATATTATATACACGTAATATCAGCTGAGTGTGGTTATCTAATTCTTGTGACAATGATATATAATGGAAGCAGGATATCTCACATTTTGACAAACTTTATTTCAAACATCAGTGAACTCAACAGTAAACTCTTCACTTATTAGTTATTAAATAACAAACCATCCTCTGCTGGACAAACAATGTAATGACACCATTTTAAATCACTGGTCAAAGTTTTTTGGGAGCCTTGAAAACAGTTTTAATATTGGTGCATATCAGAAAACTAAGGCGCTCATATGGATTTTTCTGCGGTAAGCCGAAATCAACTGCTAATATGGAACTGATATATCAATCAGGCCCTGGTATTGGTGCTCTGATCAGATACACTGGATCAGAATCAGTGCTAACTGTTGTCAGGTGTTACCTAAAGGTGATCGCCTCACATTAAATCAAGTTTCTCAGTCATTCAGTTATTCAGTGATGCTATAAATAAGAAAAAAGAGATTTTAACAAAATTGGTAAAAACTTGAATGGAGCTTGGTGTGTGAGAGTGTCGTGAAGAAGTGATGTACCTCAAAACTGATCATTTTCACCGGTGAAACAAACAAAAACGCAGTACTGCTGATACATCAGTGTCAGCCAGTCTGGTCCAGAATCTGATTTGAAGAGGAATTAGAGTTATTTGTTCTTCCCTAAGGAAGTGATCACAGTGATCCTGTCCTCGTTATGTATTTAATTTCTCTGAAGGTAATGAAGAGATAAGAGTATTTACTTTTCTTAAGCATCTACGACTGCTGTAGCTGCTGCTGCAAAAAAAGATTGTGTCAGTGTTTGCGGAGACAGTTAGACAACAGCTACCAATTTTTACACACACACACACACACACGCACAATAATGGCCTCACCCCTGCTGGACCCCCCACCTACAGTACTCCCACGGCTCCCTTTGACTTATGTGCACTGGCTTGTGGCTAACTAATTCTTATTATAAATGAAAGGTCCAGAATGACCTCACTCTTCTCTGTGAAGCTCTTTAACACCGCCGAGTCTCAGCGCTCTCACCAAAATACACATCTCACCAGGACTTGCACAATACAGCCATCAGTGCTGAGATCTGCATATAATAGAGGGCAGTTGTTAAACATGAATCATTTCTTTATAATGTAATTCATATTCACAAGTGAAAAAGTTCCTTTTTGTTAAGATGCATGTGTGTAGGCGTGTTTTCTTATGCAGAAGTGGAGGCTTCACATCAGAGCTCTTTTTTTTTTTTCTTGGATAGATTTACATGAAAAGTAATTAATGATCACATTATTTATTGAAATAAAAGTAGCAATGCCACAAGGAAAAATACATTATTAGCTTACATGTCCTGAATCAAAAATCAAAGGTCAGGTGAATGATTGTTTATAGTACAAAGTTAATATTTTACCTTTTATACAAATGAAAGCAATATTTTAAAAGTAATAAGTCACACTGGAGCCAGTTTTAGAAACTTAAAGACTGTTTATTCTGAAGGAATGCATCATTCTTTTATATGACATGTATGTAAAATCTGCCAAGTTAAAAAAATTAGTTAATTAATTTAATTAAATAAAACTTTAGGTGTGGAATAGATTTAGTGCGGTGAAAAACATAACTTTCTCCATAAGAAATGTGTTGAATTGGAAATATAAGTTAGCACTGTACTAAAATAAATGCTCTTCATTTTCTTACACAAAAACGTGATTTTGATAAACAAGCAATTAAAAGTGTCACATGACACCATCCATGAAAACAAGTCCTGTTGCAGTGTTTTTAAGCAGACGATTTCATAATCCCAGATTAGTGTAACAACACAATATGAATTCTGTCATTGGCTGGATTTTCTGTTTGATGTGTTTACCTTAAATCTCTGTCTGGATATAATTCATGTATGTTTGTTTGTGACATATATAGAAGGTCACATGGGTGCCTGTCTCTTTGTTTTGCCTCTTTTCATATTTCTCTTCCAATTACACAAAAAGGCCTTTATTCATTCATCATAAGCCAACATTAAGAAAGACACACAGGGCTTCCATGGCTCCCTCAACCCACACTTCCTCCTCCTCCTCCTCCTCCTCCTCCTCCTCCTCCCCCTCCTTCTCTCTGGCAGGCCTGAATCTTTTGGACCTCCAGGCCTGCCACCCTGCGTCGTCACCAGATTCACCAGCCGTTTCGCTCCCCCGGCCCCTGCGGCCCCCACACTGCAGCCAGCATGCCTGCCAGCCTGTTGTAGCAGGTCGTGCAGTCGACCGGAGGCTCCTACAATCAACCCTCAATTAAACAAATAAGTTGCTCATGATATTGTACATGTATGAATTGTATTTTTCAGTCAATATCTAAATTTGCCTGCGGACTCATTAGCAATGCTAATTGGCAGCTTGATTCAGTTTTCAATAATTAGACAAAAAGATGTGTTTTCTACCTGAGAGGTTAAGTGTTGCCTTGAGTTGTATTCTCAGTATAATTCGTTATTTATTAATTTATTTATCCTTGATATTGTTCTGTTATGTAATATTTTTCTTTGTCTATTCCAGTGGTGTCACAAACATCTTAAACTGAGGCCTTTCAGGTGTGTTTGCTATCTGCAGAGGTGGAAAATTTGGATTTCATCTGTTTAAATACTGCATCTTTCTTTTCATTTCCCATATTTAACAAGGAATAAGATTAAAGTCTCTTTTTCTTAGGAGAAACAATAAATATAAACACCATAACTAACTAAGACAAAAGAGAGTAATTAGTATCCACCTTTGATGCAAAAACAGATATAATGTCACTCCATAATCAACTGAAATGTTGTAAGGATGATAAATTTAAAGCTGCACATTGACCATCATGATCTTAAACTGTGATCGAAAAATAGAAAAAAAACTTCTGGACGATTAAAGGATGAAAAAAGGATCTAAACTCACAACAACAAACACCACCTCCAAAACTTATTCCAGGCTGTGAATTCACTTTATTTTGGATCATTTTTATTAAAAGTCTCTCTTTCAGTAGTTAAGAGTTGCTCTGTTTCAACTTTGTTTGTAAAGCCGACAGCATGAACAGCAGTTGTCTTGTGGTGTTATAGCGCATTTCGTCCTCTGGTTCCTCATTAAAGCCGCACTGGGAGATGATTTTCCCTTTGAGTCCAAGTGGCCCTCACAGCTGACAATGTAACAGGGGCCTCTCCCACCCCGGCCCCTGTGCAGATTGGGGTTACGTGCCGTTGTCCAAACGTCCTCGTGGCTGGCGAGGACGACCCAACCGTCACTCTCAATTACAGAGCTGAATATCTGCAGCAGGACGGATGATGCTCCGCAGAGGGGCCAGTGTGCTCGGACTTTACAGCCACAGAGGAAAGAGGGAGGAGCCTTGTAGGAGTCAGTAAAGAATGCCACATTTTGACCTGTGTAATGAGGAGACATTCATGCAACTGGTATTCAGTTACCTCAAAGCAGCAGCTGCTATATTGTTTTTTAGTTTGACGCGGAAGGTCAAGTCTCTCTAAACTACAGGAAAAATGGAGCTGTTGTGCTGACTGACTTGTGGTGGTGGTGACAATCGAAGTTTCTGTGCAGTATAGTGTCACATTTTTGTCTGTCAGAAGTGGTGAAATGGTTGGGGCGCCCGGTGGCTCAGTCGGTAGAGCAAGCGCCCCATATACAGAGGCTATGTCATCGCGCAGTGGATCCGAGTTCAATTCCACCTGTGGCCCTTTGCTGCATGTCATTCCCCCTCTCTCTGCCCTGTTTCCTGTCCTGTATATAAAGGCACAAAAAGCCCCAAAAAATATCTTTAAAAAAAAAGTGGTGAAACACTAAAAACAGAGTTGCAAAGTAACTAATCACCTTTACTCAAACATTGTATTTCAGTGCTGTTAAGTGTGTTTAAGTAATTCTATGTGTATATATATATACACATCTTCTCCTCTACATTTAAAGGGGACCATTGTACTTTTTAGTCCACATATTTTATTTGACAGCTATAGTTCTATACTTAGATTTACTCAGCAGGATCAAATTTTAACATATAAAATCAGCAAACATTTGACACATTTGCATGGATTTAACCAATAGTATATTTAATTAGCTCAGTCTCTAAAATATTTCTTCCATAATAATTGTTTTGTAATCATTTCCAAGTTTTTCCCGTTTTTCAAATTTTATCAGCTTGAGAGGAGACAATCTGCGTGGTTAGTGCAAACCTTTTATACTTACAGTAAGTGCATTATTGAATGCAAATGGCCAAAATCTCACCAAAATCAACATGGAGTTCTACAGACAGGATGTATTTTCAGTTCTTAAGTAAAAGCTTGAAAGCGCTGATGATGTTTCTCGCTTTGTTTTATTTTGTCTCCTCAGGTCGAGACATGGCCAACACAACCTTACCTGGGTATCCCCCTCACGTTCCCCCCACTGGCCAGGGCAGCTACCCGACCTCCACACTCGCTGGAATGGTTCCTGGTGAGTGAGAGCTGACGTCACTGCCTCATATTGCCATCATGGTCTGTTTAACAAGTGGCATTGCCCCCAGAATGAACAAGTGTAGAAGCTATGGAAGCAGAGGGAAAAGGCTTTAGCACCAAATTACACAGAGAGGTGATAAATACTGACCTGCAGAGTAAGAGGCACACACTTCCTTATATTAGCTCTGTGTGTATGATTAGATTAGACAGGCTGAATAAGTGATCAGAGACAGGGGAGAGGACAGTCGCTCTCCCTTCCTTCCTGCTTTCCCCTCTTGCCTTATTGGCTCATTATCTCCCCGCGTGGCTGTTCACACCGGGCGTCGATAAACAGCCCTCCCCAGCCTCTGAGCTCCAGAGCATATCCCTTTCCCCTCCTCTACTTAACCTGCAGTTCAGGTTCACAGCAAGCAGTTAAGGGTCAAAAGGCAGAGGCATGGGAGCCCGGTAAATATTCAAATTGCCGTCTCTCTGAGGAGGTCAGGCTTGTGTTTCATTGCCAGGGACGAGGAGCGGGGATGCGGTTTGGTTTTGGTGTTGGGTTCATCTCATATGCTCCTTCAGCTGCAGTATCACCACGCGTTTGCACCAAAACACAGCCGGCATTTTGCTTTAATGTGATTAAAGCACATAGATGGGGAAACCAGTGGAGTGTGTCCTGTGTTAGCATATCATTTACCAATCACACAACCCATCACAGACTCTGACTGTTATGAAGGGCTGCCATGAGGTGTTATCACCGCAGCCAAGAAGGTTATATTAACTGTCCAGTTTGTTTTGTCTTTTAGTTTGCAGCTCATCTGTAAAAACATATTTTATTAAGAGCAGGAAAATAAGGTTTGAAGCAAGGCACAGTGATTTTAAAGGTTTTCTCAAAGTGTAAGTTTAAGAAATGACACGGAATTATATTTATTCTTAATTCTAATTGTAATGTGTAGTGCAGATAGCTTGATTTGTCCACATTTTAAGATTGCATCTCTTTTTTTTCTGTATTTCTTTTTTTTTCTATATTTCAGCAATGAATTTGTTGCTACATGGGTGACCCTTAATCATGAGATGTAGCATTTATGATCATTTTTGACATTTTACCATTCACTGCTCCACCTAAAATATGATTTTACCATTCACTGCTCCACCTAAAATATGAAAAAAAAAAGAAATA
>JAQFJA010000014.1:8195303-8208085 GCA_029874485.1 Naso brachycentron
AAAACAAGTTTGTACTGTAACCATATGTAACTGTGTGATGCAAATAACAACACAGTGTTGAAAAGCAGTATCATAGAAGTAAGGGTTAACTAATTGTGTTGTAGTTAAAAGTTTAACTGACATTTAAAAATATATTTTTATCACCCATTCACATAGCCTGGGTGAGGTCTTACTCAGTTTACATTACCAAAACTGTCCATCAGTCCACTGACACAAATGTAGTGAGTGATATTACTTTGGAAAAATTAAACTACAATTTCTTTTAAATCACAGTTTTGACCAAATAAGTACACAAGTCAAAGCAAAAATACATTTTTATTTCAATTTTACAACAAATTTAAGTGTCTCACTTGCTAAAAATAAATAAACCTGCCCAAATCTCTAAGTATAAACTGTGATAATAAGGATAATAATTAATAAGAGGAAAGTGATTTTTCTCTTCAGTGAGATAAGACTGTGAAGTATTTCCCAGTAGACTGGAATGAAAAACATATCTGTTGATGAGATACATCACCTCCTGTAATTAATATTTTTTCTTTAATCAGGATTATGTTTTGACACGTTGTCGATTATAAAAATTTTAAATTGATATTAAACATTGTGTCAAATCCCTTGGCTCTTGAATATTCACGAGGGTCAGCTGAAAATAAATTCTGAGTTGCCACTACACATTCCAAAAGACCTGAGGGGGGAAAATGATTTTCTCATTGCCAGGCTAATGGTGTTCATTTCTGTTAATCTATGGCCCAGTGTTTTCCAATTTGGAGGGTGTATCCTCGCTCTCCACTGTCTATTATGCTCCAGGGCCAGGGAGAGGCCACTCTCCCCCCATCTTTGTGGCACTTGAATTAAATGGAAACAACTTGATTGCTGGGAAGCACGAGGCTAAGTGATAAAGCAATTAAGCAGTTCCAATTCTTAGCCAATAGACGGGGCAGCTATCGCTTACGAGAGAATTAATTTGTCTAAAATGATATCCTCGCCTTTTTATTCGCATTCACGTTTTTGTGTCATGGCTCTTCTGGGCTCTTTTGTGTGGAAAGTACACTTCTTTCTTGGCTTGTCAGAAAGATGGAACAAATGTGTGGTTAATAGGTCCTGTGTGGACAGCAGAGCTCTATTAGAGAGCTGTGTAGGAATGAATGGGAGGACCGGCTGAAGAGAGCAGAAGAAAAGATGTAGACACTGACAACAGACTGGACAAACAGCTGCTCTTCTGCAGGTTCGCTTCTGCTCGAGGATCAGCTTTATTCGCTGTTTGGTCCCTACCTTATCAGCTTATTCAAATACACTGTGTAGAAGTTACAGCTGTTGTGGTTTGTTATCAGTTATTAAATGTCAGGAGCCCGTCTTTAAAAGATCACTTCACAAAATTTCTATGTTTGTGGGGTCCAAAATATGAATTTTTGGGGTGTGACAATTTTTATGGGGGCAAAATCTTGGACCCCACAACTTTAACATTAAATTTTAGGGTGAAGACTTAAGGTATGAATTGAGGTTGGGTTAAGGTTAGGGCTAAGGCATGTGCTGGTTAAGGTTAAGGTTAGGGTCAGGGTAAGGGTTTGGGTTAGGCTGTACAAGTGAATGGAAGTCATGTATGTAAAAGCACCACAAAGATAGTTGTGCAAACATGTGTGAGTGTGTGTGTGTGTGCGTGCGCACTTGTGTGTTTTTACAGAGTTTGGCCATGTCACAAGAATCCACCTGAGAAGTTATGTTCCTTTTTGTTACAGGCCACTCCCACGCCCCTTTTTGCCAGTTGGCCCAAGCAGGTAATCAGCTGTCCTTTGGCTCATGACCAACCCTCCCACTAAATCTTGTGCAAGTCTGTGGATCTATTTGGAAGTTATGTGAAATTTTGCAATAGGCCACTCCCATTACCATGCCATCATTTAGCCAATTGGCATAAAGACACACACACACACACACACACACGCACACACACACACGCTTGACCTCTATGCCAAATTTCAGCCTCCTAGAGCGAAAGCTTTAGTCGCCAAAAGGTGGGAAACATTTGTGGACTGACCTACCAACCGACAGAGTGGCAGAGCTGCTGGTTGCAGCTAAAAATAACAAACTTTAACAGCAAATACTCTTTTGTTTCAACACATTGTGTTTGAATTACATTATTGTACAAGTAATTTGCAGTAGCATATTACTGACTATGTTGCATGGAATGTAGAATTTTCTTTTTTATTCAACACAAAATAGAAACATTTTTATTGAAAGTAAATGCAATGTGTCCACTTCCAAATCAAAATCTTTTTACTGGATTGCAGATGTTTACTGTCAACATACAGGATGTTATTGATTCCCTAAAATATTTATTTCCAGTTAGTCTAAAATATCTGTTAATAACTTTTTGGTTATGTTTAGATAACTACCTTGTGGGTGTGATTTAATCTTGAAAAAGTCATTGTTTACCTTCAGTTGGAGGACCTTTTCAAAAATATCATCAACATCAGCCGAAACCTAACATGCCATGCCCAAGCAAGCTGTTCTCTCATTGGTTGGAAATATTACCGAAAAGATTTGCCACAAAACTCTCACTTCTTGCTTTGTTTTTTTCTTTTGGGTTATAGAAGACCAGTGGCATGTATTGCTAATTGTTTTCATTGCATTTGTATACCAGAGTTTATTAAATGAACAAAATATCCAGTTCCAGAGAGGATCTGGATGTCCTGATGCATCCTATCAGAAGACATGCCATCTCAAGGGTTCTGGCTCTGATGGGTGGAAGCCACTGCACACTTGCAAGACAATCATCAGATAAGTTGTACCACAAACCTGATGGTAAAATGCTCTAATTTTTGAAACAACATGTTTAAAGGAGGTGTGAATATACTCTGAGAGACAAAACCGCAACAGAAAAAACAAAAAAACAAAAATGGGGCAAGAAAACATGCTTTTGTTCATTATTTGGGTTAACTGACCTTTTAGTAAAATTCAGTTGCAGTTAATCACACAAGGATGTAGCTATACTTGTTCCTTTAAAAGAACAGCACAAAGGAGCCCAAAGAGTGGTAATCATTTTCTAATCACAAGTGTGATGGCTTATAGACACTAAATGTTTGAGAGCAAACAATTTTCTCTCCAGCTGGCCTCTTTATAGATCATGAAAATATACTACTTAAATCAATGGGAGACATCCCACACACAATGGCAGCCCTGCTGTTCAATGATGGCTTTTGTATTGGGGATAATCGACTAAGGTCATCAATCATGTCATGCATCCTCTGGTCTAAAAAAACAAAACGCACAAAAACAAGGGCTGACGTAATGGATTGAAACATATAAAACAACTACATTCTTCTGTTGTTCACCAAAAGAAGATGTGTGAAATATCTGTTAAGAAATTCATATGTATGGCAGCATGCAAAGGAAGTACTTTACATCAAACGCCATGGGAGTCAATGAGGCAAATTGTTCCAAATTCACTGTCAGGCATGTGGCGAGACAGGCGTTTTCACAGCAAAAGACTCCCTGGTTGAGCTGGAAATGTACAATTGACCCTGTCTGCCTTTTCAAAATGGTGCAACATTATAACCTGGGGGAATGTGTTGTCATCCAAATGAGATAAGTTTATTCTCTGCGATGTAGCATTTGTTCCATCAGGCAGGGAGGCTATAAAGCTAGAAGGATCAGTGGGGAGTCGAGCTCGGCACATGTGGCGCGTACGAGGAGCCCGACGAAAAGGCTTGGCCACCGCCCAAATCTCTGCCTCTGCCTTCTGTGCGGGCCCAGCTTTGGAAAGCAGGAGGCCACAATATTGTGGAACAAATTTCCTCTAATCTGAGCGTGCTGGTCCGGGGCTCCGGTGGGAAGGCTGCTCTCCTGCGCCCTCCCCGCCTGTCCCACAGATCAGCCCAGTTTACCCTTCACAGTGCCAACACACTGCAAGACGGATGAGATGTCGGCGGGGGGGTTAGAGCTGTCGGGATCTCGGCACTTCCGTGGACTGCTCATGTGTGCTCTCAGCAGGCCGGCGCTTTGCCCTGGAGAAAGGAGCTGAGCGGAGAAGAGCTGGCAAGGGATTGGTCAGCTCCCACCTGCATCCACCCGGCCAACACTGATACAACTTTCACAACTTAAAAGCATTTCACTATCAATCTGACACTGATTGTTGTGGTTGAATTGTAGCCTGCTTTAAACCCAGTCAAACACTGAAACATGAATATTTTGTTTTCTTCCTCTATTGATTTTAACCAAACTGATTGAAAATGGATGTTGTCACCTGTCCATTCTTAGAATAAAACCCTTAGAAAGACTACCGATAATCATTTTCCAACTGCAAAGACCCCACACAGCCAGCACCGATCCTCTCATTGTCAAGGACTACATTTAGATTAAACATGGTGCCATAAGCACGGAAAGCGACGGGTCACGTGCTCTGCTGGGGACTGTATCCATCAGCTTCCAGTCATTCTTCAGCGGCACGCGGGGCTCCTCGGCTCAGGATTGATCGAGGTAGGAAAGAAGAGGTGGTGATGAAAAGTATAGAGGATAATTATTTATGGCGGCATCGCTATGAAGCTCCTTCAGCACAGTTTTAAAGCAGCTTCTCAAAGAATCAACATTGTTTATATCAAATTATATCAACAGGATGAGAGTTTAAACTTAAAATTGGCAGGTTGTTTTTTGAATGAATGCTCAAAAACAAGTCTTTGTTATTTATGGTAGAGGCTTGGTTTTGGAGAAGTCATTACTTAGAGAAGTTACATGTTCTTCACTCTAAACTTTTAAATGGATGGTTTTTGATTAGACTTCCTGTTACATTTACAACAATTTTTGAAAAAGTTCCTGTCACAATGCAGGTGAAAGATATTCCTCCTGCAGGACTCAGATAAATATATTTTTTCCCGTCAGCAGTTCATATTTACAGGACAGGGCAAGAGACATGATGATAAGACAGAAACTGATCGTTTACCTTAAGTAAGATATCTTAAACTCTTCAGGTGAAATGAGTGTAATTGTCCCTGTCACATGATTAAGGTTAATTTTTACATTAGTTTTAGTTTAATGCCCTTTTGGAAATTCTTCATATGTTCATGTTGGTTGTAAAACAAACACAAATACACCATTACAAGCAAAAATTTGTCATAAACCCATTTGGTATTTTGGTTTAATCAGTTCTAGTTTTATTCGGTTAGTTGTCTCCTCATGTGTCATTGTTTGTGTGCCCTCCTGTCTCTCTGATTGTTGATTAGTTTCACCTGTCCCTATTTGCCTTCCCTCCTTTGTGTATTTAAACCTTGTTTTTCTGTCATTCTTCAGTTCCTCTGCTTCAGTTCCCATTTGCTCCCTTGTGTTTCACCCGAAATATCTGTGTTCATGTTGTCATCCTGGTGTCTTGTGAGTTCACCGGATGGCTTTTATTTATTTATATACATATTTTTCATATTCCTTCAGTTTTATGATTTACCTCTTTTGACTTCTTCAGTTTTGGTGTTACTCAGAATCAGCTTTATATTAAAGCTCGCTGTTTGTTTTTCAACCCGCCAGCCTTGGTGTTTTGCTTTCGCGTCCTTTTTTGAACTCTTCAAATCTTAAAAGTGCAGCTCCTTTCAAAATAAAAGTAATCACTGACACTTGAGAAAATCCGATTTGACTTTATGGAGTTTTATAAGGGGTTTCAGTTCTCTGCTTGATTCTCTTAAGTTGTTGTTTTGTTTTGTTGGGTTTTTTTACTTTTAGCACTCTCATCTGCACAAAGCAGTTGCTCTGCACTAAACAGCAGACTCCAAATAAATGATAATGTTGCTCCATAAGTGGATGTATAAAGATAAAAACACTTCACGCCAATACTCTGTTCAAAACTTGTCTTTATGACCCAAAAAAAGAAAAGAAAAGGGTTTAAGATTTCAAAAACTGGATTTGGCAACACAGTGGCATACACTTACAGGTAGTGTCCCAAAGTTCTGTACAAAATCACACTTGTCTTGAACACTGGATGCAATCAATAAGCCTTAACCCCACCCCTCCCCCAAAAACAAAACAAAAAAAAAATACACCTGCAGCAGCTTGTCCAAAATGTGATTAGTTAGCTACAAATCCCATGAATAGGCTTAAATTCTGCACTGGAAAGCGCACTTCAACAGTGACAATACAACCTAAATAGACAATTATTATATTAAAATACAAGACACAGGATGTTTTTTTGCAGAAATAAAATTGTATTAAATAAAAGGTTTAATTAATGAAAATGATGAGGATTTTAAACTAATATAAAAGATATCTTGATAGAATAAATATTCATCACATTAACTATCTAGAATTCATCTAACCAGTAAACAGTATGGGGTTGCATTATAGATTTCTTTTGTGGTTATTTAAAAATGAGGCAGACTGTAAAGCAAACACTTACTCAGCCTCCTTCTCTAGCCAGCTTACAAGAGCCCATTCTAGGAAATTTTCCAGCTGCAAAGCCGAGCTGAGCGCCGTTAAGCACCCGAGTGCACCTCGAGCCATTTTCCATTTGCAATAAACCCTGTTTGAAACAGGGCAGAACAACACAAAAGTTGACTTGTTAACACAGGGAGAAGGAGGAGGACTTGTATGGTCTCAAATGAGCAGTCTGGGGCATTTTCATGCACTCGGGGGGTGAAGGGAGGGGGTTGATTACCATAGCAACAGTCAAGTCCCCAGCTGTCATGTTTGGGCTGAGATAGGTGCTGTGAGCATAGGGACCACTTAACCCCGGCCACACTTCAACTTAGGAAGTTAAGATGCTGCTGAGTGTCTGTGCTGTGCCTCACTTAAAATGCAAACTCTATACCCATGGGAAGATAAGGGAATGCTGCTGAATTAACCCGGGGATACAGGAGCTATGCAAAAAGCCTCCTCAGAAATAATTAACCATCAATGTTTTGGATGTCACTGAATGAAGAGTAAAGAGAAAAACAGACAGTGAGAGCAGCCACACAAACACAATGAAATCCCAGTTTATCGCCACATGTCACGTGAAACATATTCGCTGGCTGACAATTATAGTAGCTGGCGTCTATTGTTTTGTAACCCAAGCAGATCCAAAGTCAAAAGTAACACCGATAGGAGAATATTTCATAGCCGTGGGACACCAAAGGTATAATTTTTATCCCACAAAATGAATTTTTTTGTCAAAGATAATGAAATCCACTTTCTACTTCATTCATGAATACTAATTTAAACCTTTTCAAGGCTGCCTTAACGGCATGTAACAACAACTCTATGAGGTGGAATGTCAAAATATAAGGCTTCACAAATTGCTTATTTAGCTTTTTATCACTTGCACCTTTTTCTGTATAATGATGCTCACCTTAGGCTACTTGTAATTCTCTGCCATTGTCCAAATCACATTCTTTCTTCCATTACAAACATCTGAGAGCTGCTGATGCTCAAATGAGCCAAGTTGAATTCATATTATGTCTTATGATACAAGCCTTGGCACAGAGGACACGAAATCACTGCAGTGTTTAAAGTGAGGCTCTTTAGCTGCAGAAATACACCACAGACTGATGTAAGCACACAAGCCTGAGAGGCAGTGAAAAGAATTGTAATATGTAGAAAAAATGTCAAATAAGTGAACAACAAGTCAGAGATTTTTTAATAAACAACATTTGCTGACAGGCCATTTATTTTGACTTTTTCAGCCAACACATGAACTCTTTTAAAATGGTTCACATGGTAAATGTGAATTTTATTAAATGGACATCAAGGTTGAATGCATGTGATATGGCTGACATTCAGATATTAGAAATGTGTTATGGATTTCATATAAATGTGTGCTCCTAATTGGTTGAAAAATGATCATTTCTTCTTTAATTTAAAGGAAAACATAATTCAAAGGGCTTTAGAACCTTCAGACCCTTTAGGCAATAGGCCACTTGAAGCAAAACGTGTTATAATGAATATGGATATATATGTTTGAAAGATGAATTATTATTGCCTATCAGACTGCTTTATATTGAAAAACACTGTTTTTAAGTTGAAGTTGTATAATCTGTTGTGCATGCATTGTATAATAATGCTATTTGGAAAATTACCCTACTACAAAAACCAAAAGAAAGAGTTTAATGGCCTTTATCTGAACATGTAGCCTAATATCATATAATATGTCATATAGCCCATAGCATCCTGATGTATGATGCGGAACTGCAAGTGTTTGAATGTTGAGACTTATTCGCTTTCTTGTCAAAAGATAAATTGGAGGATTTATATTGTTCTCATAAAGTCAGTAGCCTACAAGCTGCCACCAGAAGCAGGCTAACTTAGCTTACTAGTAGCTTGTTAGTAACAGAGAGAAACAGCAAGCCCTGCTCTGTCTAAGGTTAACAAAGTCTGTACAAAAGCATGTTCATAACATGTCTTGTTTGTTTAATCAGTTTAAAAACTAAAGCGTGAAAACAACAGTTCTCTGATCTACTGGTAGAGTTTAGTTGGCAAACTTTCTTGGCTAAGGCAGCAGAACATCAGGAAGTTACGAAGTTACAAGTCTAACAAGCTAACTAGCTAGTCTGGTTAGCCCCACGTAGTAACTTAATTGTAATTTTAAATCTTCACTTTATGTATATAAAAAATAAATGATATATAAAACATTTTTAAAGCGATTTTTAGAGGTGCTGATACATATCGTTAGCTTTAGGCTGGGCAATACCTTTAGAGGCGAGCTTACTTAGCTGGCTGCTAGCAGTAGCTTCATAGGCTACTTACTTATCATACCGATATCAAAGTAGTGTGAATGTTCTTATCGAATTTAAAGAAAACAACTGAGTGCTTTTCCTAAAAATATTTCATTTGTGCATTACAGTTAGAATTATCCCAATCTAGCCATCAAGCTATGTCATGGATACACAAAAGAGCAGAGAGTTACATACAGCTCATAACACATATAGTAGCATACTGTAGCAGGTTTTTTTTTTTCATATTAAGGCAGATGTATTTTTTATGTGGGCAATCATTACTTCAGTATAATTATTTAAGTTGACTTAGCATTATTAACATAACAGGATATCAGCCTGTAAAAATTTCCACTTGCTAATCCCCCGGAAACATGTATTTTTATTGAAACAAACGCTACTGCACTTTGAAGCTAGTTGTCTCTACATGCGGGACCGCTCGGTCTCTTGTGAGCTTTTCAAACAGCCCTCTTCAACATAACAGATATTGCTCGCGACAGGCCAGACAAAATGTCCCTGTTGTTTTGCAAGGGAAAATGTGGCATTGTCCCTCCACGGCGGTCCCCTTCTGGGTGTGAATGGCCATCTAATCAAGCTCTCCCTTTCACTGCAGCTGGTTTACAGCGAGCAGCGGGGCTGACCTCTGAGGGGCCCGCCTCCCCCTCCCCGTCCTCTGGGACCCTTCAACAAGCTTTAGAGGCCAAATGAGGTGTAAGTCTATTAAAAGGGAGTTTGTGTGTAGATCACAGTCCCTCTGGGGGTGGGAGCCTTTGCCTTGTCATTCAGGTGCGGCTAATTTCCTTCTGCTCCACACACAGACATGAGGCCTGCCCACGGTCGTCATCGTGCTCGAACGAGACCCGCTGCTAGAATTTCAAATGACAGCTTCTTGCAGAGGCAGCAGGTGATTTATTAAAACAGAACAGTGAAACAAAGAGACACACGCCTTTATGTTGTGGATTTTATGCACAATGAATACAGTGTGAATGTGCAGTGTTTGCTTTATGAGGCTCATAACTACAGTGCAAATATCACTGAATGCAAATAATGATGGAAAAACAAACTGTGATACTTTTTGCTCACGTGTTTTAAAATCTTTTTTGCAAAGATGTGAACACAGCCACCATAACAAACATTTGGTTTCGTTGACTGCTGTATTTATGAAGGTGATGGAGAAAGAGGGAGGCTGCAGAAGCCAACAAGAGAGGAAGGAAATGGAGGAACAAGGCCACAGGCAAAGCTTGAGTCAGCATTAGAATTTGAGGCATACGTTGATTGGAAGTGAGGGTCATCAGTGTAACAGTGTTTTAACAATCTGGGTCCTATCGAGAGATTTGTTTATCAGCACACAGCGAGGCGCCTTGAACCTCACAGCAGCAAACACAGAGTCACAGCAGAGACATGACAGTTACAGTACACTCAGGACAGTGATGTGATCTTCATTGTGATGGTTTGTTGGTTTGTACTCCAGCACATTGGAACTAAAATGAAACAATTACTGTGATTTCAAAGTGTAAACTTTTATCTTTGTTTTAAGGTTGTTTACACCAAAATCAGGTAAAAGGTGTTTGACCTGTGCTCCTATACAAACAAGAAGTTTTATGATCCAACAGTAAAATATCCTCAAATCACCAACTCAGTCATATGACCTCAGTTCAACTAATCATGTGTTTCCTTTTCTGAACACCCTGAAATAACAACAAGCATCTGCTGCCCGGTATCATGGCAGAGCACGTAATAGAACCACTGACCCACTATATGCACATGACAGTGTTGCCTTGCCTCAGAAAGAAAAGTACACAGGTGTATGAATATGAAATACCAGCAGGGGGTGATGATGAAGGGGGCGAAGGATAAATGTAGTGCAAACTGTGACCAAGTAGGGAGGAAGTCGGGGTGTATGAATGAGTCAAACACAGAACTTTGTGCCTGTAGACCACAGTTCAAATATTGTGTTAAGCCAATAATCAACAAGGAAGGAATTGAGTTATTAAGTCAGCTGTGATCTTTACCTAAACCATTAACTAGAAGTCTAGTTTTGTTACCTAAGCCTAACCAAACTGTGATTGGCCCCTGAGATGTTTCTCAGCAAGCTTTATTTTTACGGTCTAGCCAGACATCGCATATTATTGCTAACTTGACAGTGGTTGATGAGAACTTTATTGGGATTTTTTTACATATAAAAAAACACAGTCCATGTACAGCTCATGTAGTTTGGATGTAATTTCCTAAAATTTAATAAATTCTGTTCTTAAGTTTAAAATTCCTATTTCTTTAGATGACATTGTACTCTGATAGTGCTGATATTTGGGTAAGCTGACACCGCTACAAAGAAGTTTAGTCAAGAAAAGGTCACATGATCAGACAGGTTGTGAACAAGCCAATACTTAAGCCGGATTATCAAAGCCATTTTATTTGGAACCACTGTCAGTTTTTTAGCTAACACAGGTGGTTTCTTAGCACCTTTGTTTTTGGTGCTGCATTCAAGAGCCTATGCTGAGCCACAGTGGAGCGGGTTAACTGCAGGGTCATCCGTTTGATCCCCGGCTCCCCCTAACCACATGTAGAAGTGTCCTTGAGCAAGAAACTAGACCCCAAATTTGTCCTGATGGTCACTCCAGTGCCTTGAATGATAACTTACTGCCATTGATGTATGTGTGAATTAATGATTTTAAAAGATTGCTGATTGCAACATTTATTTATCCACGTTTTCCTTTTTTTTTTTCCCCAAGACAAATGCAGTCAAAGCCGACCAACCTGATATTTGGCTGAGGAAGAGCTTTTCAGAATCAACCATTGACAGTGTTTGTCAGAGGGGACTGGGGTCAGCTGAGCAGCATTAACCTCTGGGACGCCATCTCTGTGCAGTGCATTAGTCACATAGAGGAGGAGGAGGGATGTCCTTTAATAGATTATTGACCAGCAGGCAGCGGCCTGCACCGCACCATGTGGTCCTAGCCAGCTACTGACCTCTTCATCACAGATGGAGGAGCCCACCTACAGTCCAGAGCGAGGCCAGAGGACACACATGCACAGAACACACACACACATACCCTCCCTCAGAAGCATAACCCCAACGACTAATGAGAAACACACAAGTAATATTCTCTTGTTGCAAGACAGTTAGCAGGACAAGGAACCTGAGGGGTATGAAACCATATTCATTCACAGCTATAAAATGGGAGTCCTTGGCTCATCAAATTGAAAGTGCTGGGGAAACAACAATTGCTTCCATGAACTTAGACTACCTAATTAAAGGCAGGCAATTTCTCTCCGAGAGTCACACTCAGGATCTTTAATTGAAATCAAAATGAATATCGCCAGAACACAGAGAGCACGGTGGAGGGGGTGGGGATGGTCACATCCTTTGCCATTTTGCTGGTCTCACTCTCAGCTCATGTGACTCCATATTTGATTTGTTGTTTGCAGATAAACAGTTTTTTGTTTTTTTTTTAAAATCTTTAATTTCTCTGCTGTTTGTATCAACTCTTGACATTCTGCATGACAAGCAGCAAAAATAGGATAATAAAATAACTAAGTGAACAAACTGACTTATCCCAGAAAGACAGAGCATTTCCAAAGCTGCTGCCAATATCATCTGTGCTCTGTTTCCTTTTGGCTCAGCCTCTTTTCTGCCTTCTTTTTTTTTAATTGTTTGATAATTCATCTCCGAGCTCTAATTTACCCCCCATCGTCAGCCCTGTATGTTCGACCATTGTGCGAGACATTCAGCTGAATTTCAAATGAGCTTGTAGCGTATAAAGTCTTTCTTCCAGGGAAAGCACCTATTTATGGACATGTTTGTTTGTTCTTCATCAACATTAACCCTTTGGGCGAGAAATGTCCGTATGCCGTCTTTTCAAGAACGGTCCCAGGAACGTCCTTGGGCGGGAAGTCACACTGTTTTAGTTAGTCTGGTTTCTCAGTGACTCATATGGTGAAAATACGTGATAATTAATTTTGTTTTCAACATCAGAGCATGTGACCTATAGGATGATCTCTTTAAGTACTTGTCTCAAAGCTCTGTGTGAAAATCCCCAACATGGACATATGAAGGCCTACAGCTAGTATTAAATATACCAGGTTTATGGCAAGAACATACCTGCCTATTTAACTGCATACATA
>JAQFJA010000014.1:8247025-8257891 GCA_029874485.1 Naso brachycentron
GTTTTCCACAAATGTTAAAATGTGACCATGTGTGTACTTAAGTAGATCTCAGACTGCATGTTTACTGCCATTCATCTTGAAACAGGGTACAGAAAGACTATAAGACACATGACAGTTGCTGGGTATTGGCAATTCACCCTTATAAAGAGAACACGTGTTTATTTGGTCAAAAATCACTGAGCGAGAGAGAGAGAGAGGAGCCGTTGAGAAGAAAGTCATTACGCCTGGAGAAATAGTTCCTTGCAAGTGCTGCCTTTGTAGCTCGAGTATTAGCATGAACATTGCACGTTCTTTTTAACTAAAGTCGCAAATTTTAGAAGTTCTTTCTGTAACGTTTATTGAATATGGACAAAATTTAAGCAAACGTGATATCTCATACATAACGTTATTTTTTGAAAAATGGGTGAGGTTTATGTAACGTGTGTGACCAATGTTGACAAATGACAATGACGCGTAGTAACACTGGTCCTTTAAGTTGGGAAGAAGTTAGTTAATCACCAGTTGAACACACCTCTACTAACCAGTTTCCTAGTTAAGTATATTTTTCAATTTGATCAACCTCTGCTTTTGTAAACAAAAAAAATTAGAATAAGACTGTTGATGGTAAATTTATTGCTACTTCTATCTCAAACCATACCATTCAGGAGACGGGACAGAAAAATCCAGGTGTTTGAGCAAAAAGAACAAAAAACAAAAAGAGCAGTTATTGACATTTTATTGCCCTAAAGATCAGGCACCACACAGTAACGTTTAACGTCATTTCCCTGCCGATCTCTCAGCTCTCTCACAACATCCTGAACGGACTCCACGAGATCAGCCGCTGTGTGGCGAGCCAGAACTACCAGCGCGGCCTGGAGGTCCACACCCAGGTGGTCAGCAGCAGCAACTTCAGTGAGATCTCCGCCTTCATGCCCATCCTCAAAGTGGTCATGACCATCGCCAACAAGCTCGGTGTCTAACCGCAGAGGACACCACCAAACCACACTTCAGTGTTATCATATTGTTATATATGTATTTATTTCTTTTTTTGACCTGATGACATGCTTTGATAATGCGAATGATTACAGATAATATTGCAGATTGTGGTCGTCATCACTCCATACATACTCTCTTTCCCTGAGGACTCGGCTGATTCGGGCAGTGAGGCGGATCGTTTTGTAGAGATTTGTCGATGTTGCTGTGGTAATTTTACGATAAAATGAATGTATCCTGAAAGTCGTGATTCTGTGTAAATTCAACAGTTGATGTAATATAACAAAGCGAGTGGTGCAAATTGAATCGAGGCAATGTTTGTACAAGTCGGTGCATTTTCAGTCCACATTACACTTTGAACACGTGCATTTTTTTCCTCTCATTTCGGCCGTCGTCAAAACATTGTTGATTAAACACATGCAGTGCTTCAACTGCAGAAACAAAACATCTGGGACAAGCTACTCCTACGTGCTCTGCAGGGGTGGAAATCGTGAGAATAAAATCTGGGTTGCACTTAACCATCTAGCCTGTTGATGTACCGAGGGAGAAAGCAGCTAACCTTTTCTTCTGAGCGTGTATCATTTCACAACAAGCATCATGAGCATTTAAAAAACACTGTAACATAAATACTGATTGTTTTCTTCACCTGCTGTAACTGATTGTGTCCAGGTGATGGTGCCATGAGGGGTTTTGGGCCAAAGCACTGCAGAAGACTGATTGTCAAGTTGCTGTTAATTTTTTTTTTTTTCCTCCATTCTGTGTTAACTTAGCCCTGTTAGCACTGTTACGTCCTGTTAGCTTGTGTGAATGAATCTTTTTTTGTTTGTTTGTTTTGCATCAGTGTGCATGTTGTTAACCCCTTCCCTCACTGCAGAGATCTCACGGCAGCTCATACATAAGAAATTTACATTAATTTATGTTGAACTGCAAATGATTTAACATCCGTGCTGCACCCTCCACTCATCCTTCCACCCAGGCTACATCTTAAACTTTGGTGACTCCGGATGATTTTGTTTTTAAGAATCGTGTTTGTTTTAGATTAGACCATACAAGGAAATGAAACCAACTTAAATGAACTGACAAATGAAAACATATGATATTCTGAGGTTTAGTAGCTGGATGTAAAGCTGGATAGTTTGGTGTATCATGGCAGCAGAAGGCAGTAAAGTGCCTCAGTGCTCATTTTGGTTGCACAGATATTTATACAATCCATGTTGCTTACTTTACTCATTGCGGTATCTTTTTTCAAATAAAAATTCACTTCAAAGGTCTTGAGATGTGATCAGTTTCTTACAACTAACTTTATAAATTTATCACATGACACATTTCATTTATCAAGGTTTTACCAATAAGTTACAAGAACAAAGTCGGGCGTGCCAGTTTTTGTAAAATATCATAGTAACATTTTATTCTGTCTTAGCTGAAGCTAAATTTTGCTGTTGGCTTAACTTTTGATCCCATTATTAATGGAGATGAAGGTGTAGTGTGCAAGATTTAGAGTGGGTTTTTTTTGTTTTTGTTTTGTTTTTTTTTACTCCAGAGGTTTTCTTAAATGCTTAGAAGTGAAGAATGAGGGGAAGGGTTGTAAGTCAGGTGCAATCTGCAATTTCACCACTATATGCCACTAAATCCTGCAAACTGGACCTTCAATAACATTTGTAAATACATGAGTGATTAAAATGTGAGAGGACCTTTCTGATAAGTTAAAGATGAGCTTAAACAACAAATCCAAATTGGTTTTGTTACAATATGGCAACTTAATCCTTGTACTAACACATGGTTAATGAGAAAACAGCATTAGTGAGGAATTCACTGGTGAAATCATTCTTTTTTGAAACCAGAACCTTATTATGAAGTAGTACCTCAATTTTGGCATGATAAACTCACAAACAGTTTTCAGAAATTCAATTTCATGACATTTGTTTGTATGATAATGTCAAATAATTCAGTAAGCAATGTCTTGAACCTACTCACTGTGGGAAGAAAGGCAAATTTAAAAACTTGTACTTTAATATTTATGGTAAATATATGAAAACATATTGATGTGTGATACGAAATGATAAGTGAATTTACATTAAAACAGACGGTCATATCTTTAAATCAATATGAGAGGTGATCCTGCGTACAGTCGAAATCAAGGTGTTTTGTTTTTATTGAACAGCTTTAGTTGGGTTATAAAATATGAACAAATAAAATATGATGTATTCTGAATTAAAATACCAAACAGAAAATAAAGTAGGTAGTCACAATGAAATTCTGCTGCACGTTATGCAAAATTAAACAGGACATTGATTATTTCTGATGCTTTAATTTGCTTCTAATTTCCGTTTTGGACAGTAGATGGCTCTCTGTTTACTATCACACATGTTGCTGCAACACAGTTCGCCTAATTACTGCCCGCATTTGAAAAAAATTCCACATCCTCAGGTAAGGTTGACCTTAGCTGCTATCTGTCCTATTTTTTTCCAGGAAACACGTGATTGACAGTATAAAGTTACAGTAGACAGTGTAAAGATTCACTCCTTCATATTTGGACACTGTGGACATCGGGGGTGTTTCATAATTCATTGATTTCATTTACTGTAAGACATCCCGAGGCGGTGGAGTGGCAGTTTGCGAGCTGGCACAGGTGATGCCTCCGCCCTTCTGCTATTGGTCCAGCAGGATCATAAGTCAGGGACTCGCCGCTGATTGGCCGTTAGCAGTCAGACGCTGTATGCTGCTTGGCGTGGATGGGGTGTTTTTTGGGTGTTTGAACTGTAGTAACCCCGGTCATCATAGTCTGGGGTGATGTTTAGCACACATCAGAGCTCCGTGGCGCCCTGAGTCACGCGGTGTTTTCCTCTCATGGTCTGACTTCACATCGTTCAGAGGACGTGAGCCTGACAAACTACCCAAAAATCTGCTGTTCTTCATTCAAGGGAGAAAATATTGTTTGTTTTTCTGTCGCAAAACTTGTCTGGCAGCTGTAGTTACTTTGCAAATTCACTTTATGGATACAAAACATAATTCACAACTACCTATAAGTTACCCAACATTATAGTGAAAATTAACAGTGATGCTTAAATGCACACATATTTCTGAATTTCCCTTCTGGGTCTCATGAAGTACATTCTCTTCTACTCTATTCTTTTCTATTCAATTCTATTCGTGGTGTATAGTTTATTTTGATGCAAATGCATTATGATATGATATATAGTTATTCTTCTTGTTCTTATTATTTATAACAGTACTAATGACCCTTGTGCAAACGTATCTATCTAAAGTACCTTCAAAAATGAAATGTATATGGTATGATAGCCATCGATTTTTAAACCTTATTTACTGACATTTTACCTGCAACAAAGCATTTCTACAAACACACACACATATATAAAGAGAGAGAGAGACATTTACATAGATAGATGTACTTATACGTGTAACCCTAGTAGTAGTAGTAGCCTATATAGTACCTTTTTTATATCACTTATATGGTTTGATCTAATACCTTAACAAAAGAAATGTATATGGTATAATGGCCATCTATTTTCAAACCTCATTTTCTGCCATTTTACCTGTAGAGCATTTCTATAGCGTGACTGTTGCTGCTTTCACTCTTAGTTTAGTAGTTTCACTACTGATTGTGACTGAAATAAACTGAGTGACGGTGAATGTAAGGAGTGGCCTATTTACAGGCCTGATCACTTTAATGCAGTTTTGAGGTACTTGAGTGTTTAAATGTTATGCTGCTTTTTATCAGAGGGGTAATATTGCACATTCCACTTCTTTACATTAGTCTTTCTGACAGCTTTTATTACAAAAAAGGGTTTATATAGAAAAAATGAACAGCCTAAGATGCAACAACTTATAGGGAAGTTAAAATTAGTTCCACCAAAACTGGCCCCTTCCTTAAAATGCTCCTTAAATGTGAAAGATCCTCAGTAAAGTATGATATTGAATACTAATTTTATGTATTTGAAGGATGTGTGTACTTCCTCCACAAGTGAATGTCAGGGCGACAGCTAACAATCTTTTTTTTTTTTCTTTTTTTTTGCTTTGAGCTAAGTGAATAACCGCTTCTTGTTCCAGCGGTGGAGAACTTCACAATGATGTTTTGAAAGCAGCCCTGACATCCTCAAACCATGCACTCCTCCACCCGAAAAATCTGATGTAATCCAAACTGCTCTCTGCATATCGGTCCTACATTCCTCTGTGCCCCGTGTAAACCGAATATTCAGAGCGCCTTCCTCACGTACAGGCAAGACCACATAACTGCAGGATTAAATAGCTGGAATATATTTGACTTGCACACTTGTCAGCAGCAAAATGGATTCTGAGTTGTTCACCCCTCGCACTCACAGAACATTTATTAAGTGACGCCAGCACAGGGTCACAACACCTCATTAAAGAAGGCAAAACCTCAACCAGAATGTAAGTAAGCATCCTTTGAAGGCCAACGGCTCGGCTAGGAACCTAATACCTGTTTCATTGGCACGAGGCAGCTCAATATAAAAGCACACCACATGGACATGACGCTAGTATGTCACAGGGATTTACCCTGAATCAAACCCTTGATGCTGAGTGCCAAGCAGGGGGGCATCAGGTACTATTTTTATAGTCTCTGGTAAAGTCAGTGAGGGAGAAAAAAAGTCCCAGGTGTATTGAACTGCATAGTTTCGACCAGCTGCATGCAACGAACAGCTGCGAGAGAAGTTTTCATGTAATTGGGCAAATTAAAAAAAAAAAAAAAAATCAATGAACAAAAATATTCCAGTGTAAGTTGAGGTTCTGCGTTCAAATAAAGTAGGCTTCTTTGAAACTGCAGAGTAAATTGTGACTAATTTCTAGAATGTTAAGCGCAAAATAGTGATAAAGTATTAGAAAGGTGCATGTTGGGTGAAAGTTTAACATCTGTGGATAGCAACTAAACACATTTACTCAACTGCAATACAGAAGTACGATCTTCTGACTAGGTGCAATACAGATTTAGAGGTAAATTTATGTATTTATATGCAAAATACACCATCTTGTAAAGTAGGGATGCAACTGACCTTTTTTTTCTGTTGATTAATCTGGTTTTTATTTCTTGACTCATCTATTCATCAGTGTTTTTACATCCCAAAGTGATGTGTTCAAATGTCTCATTTTGTCTTAAAGTATTAACTAAAAACCCCCCAAAATCTAAATTTTCACTGAAAAAAAACAGATAAACTCTAATCTTTACCATGGTGTCTCTGCCTGTTGTTCATCTACAAAATTAATGTGCTGCTTACATGCTAATTCATCAGTAATAACAACTCAATAATATCTTAACATGCAGCATTTACAAAGACCAGTCAGCCTCCATAATGACATCTTTAGCTTCAGTACTCTACTTTCACTAAAGTTACACTTAAAAAACAGGGCTTTAACCTTGTAGGGGAGTATTATGTTATTTTATTGCTACTTTTACTTTGTTAGGATGCAAGTACTTTTCCATTAAACACCAAAAATGTTCCTAAAGTCAAATTATGCCAGAAAAGAGCAGGTTACTTCCCCAACACTGTGTAAGGATGAAGCCTGAGTGCAGCCCTGCTCATCATTTAAACAGGAGACGTCCCGACAGCGTCTGTCCTCATTCACGGGATCAAGACTAAATGTTTCCTGCAGGTGTTTTGCTGCTATTAGATTGTGCTGGACCTGCTGCAGCAGCTGGATCATTCCTTTCACTTCTCACCCACCTGCCGTTAACATAAAAACATACCCGAAATGAGATCTCTAAAAGTGCAGATGGTACAAACATGTTCAAATTTGTACCAGAAAAACACTGCAGAGAAATGTAACAATCCGGCATAATCAGTGAGGTGTTAAGCTGTTTTTAGCCAGTAAGTATAAGAGATTCAAAGACAATGAATAAAAAAACAGACACAAAGAAGACCGACTACTGTTTTAAGAGTGTATTGAAAATATTGTGAATTTTATTTCAGAGTAGAATACAGTTTAGATTTGACGTTATCATTTGGAGTGACAACCTTTTGATCCTCCTTGTTGTTAGGAAACTGTTGGTTATGGGCAGCAGGGGTTGTTTGCATGGCTTGTGATATATTGTCGGGTTTAGGTGCTCTTCCATTCCTCATGACAGCACCTTTGTTTGTTTTGTTTTAACTCTGAAATGCCACGAAGGGTTGAAACTAGTCGGCACATCCGTCGTGGCCGTATTTTGCAAGTAAAATATCTCGTTTGAACCTTTGCATGAGGCGCCAAGTTTGTATCTGATGCTTTAAAAATGAACCTCTTATGCTTTATTTGCATTTACTGCGCCTTCATGTCGTCATGCTACCTTTGGCCTTAATTAAAGCTTGAGGTTTCAGAATAAAAACGATGTTCCACGTGGTGCCTCAGCCTGTAAACACAGCCCTCCGGTCTGATTTGTTTTGTGGTGCTTCAACCTTTTTGTCTTAACTGGCAGGATGTGAAGAAGATCAGGAATGGATGCAAGTCATAAGGCATTAGGTTGTATCCTGATTCTTGGGAAAACACAAACAGGAGCTCCAATTGTAGATATTTCTATGCCAAATTTTGGAATGCAGCAAAATCGGTTCAGGTCAGAGCAATTTTTTTTTTTTTTTAGTCAATAAGGAGAAAAAAAGAAATAAATACGTAAATAAGATAATATAAGCATTCCGCACATTAGAATTGAAGATGAGCGTAAACATCAATGCGCCCGAAACTCTGCACTGACGATCAGCTTTGGAGGACATCGAAGGGAAACCAGACCTCGTCTCCGAAATCACCACGGCAACAGTTCTGATGATCCAAAAGCGACGCAGCTCCACAGCACATTACAAAAATAGACACAGTTCTGCCATTAGAGTCACCGACGAAAAACACCTCACTACGAACACCTACTACAGTATATTATCATGCATGGGTGGCATGCTGTTTTTGCAAAACCAGAACTGTCACATGGCTGGTTGCTACATCAACCCATGAGATCTCTGCTGCACACGTTTCAGGACAAAAAAGAAGGACATGTCGGATAAAATCTGAAGAAGGAACAAAGCCACTGATGCCACGATGTTCAAAAAACTTCCACAATGATGTTGAGTGAAGAAGCAGAATCCTCTTAGTGATCTCACGTGGACCGTTGAGATGGTTCTAAATGTGGACAGTTGGCGCACTTTTGGCACTATGATATATCCATTAAAACACAAAAATGGTTGTAAGCTAAAATTACATTTATCATTTCCTGTTAAAATGGCAGTTTTACTCTATGATAAATTATAGCATCTTGAATACACTCGATTTATTTAAACACGTTAAATAACGCACGTTCATCTTTTTCTCCAGACTGTGACTTTTCTCCGTATTTGGTTTGGTCACAAACGTGTGGAAACAGTGATGTTTCCACACAGTTTGTCAGTATAATCAGATGCTTGTAAGTTGGTCTGGATTCCCTCATTCTTCCGTCATGTGCCATGTTTCATTAAAGCCAGCAACTTTTCAACTTTTAAATAAAATATGATTCAATCCCTTTTTCCAGATCTTGGAGTGCTCAAACTGTAAATTCAAGTTAAATCTGTAAAAAAAACTTCCTGCAAACTGCAATTAAAGGCAACAACAGGTCACCTCATCAGTTGCAGTGTCACTCCATATTCCAGTGCTTCACTTCTTGTCTATTTGGATTAATTGTAGAGTAATACTTACATAAAAATGATCGGCTACATGACTTTGCATGAAGGATGCACACCAAAGTGTCTAAACAGCAGAGAATGACGTTGACTTGTAAAATGTTTCTAATTCAAATCTAAAACATCTTTGCAAGATCTTGGCCCGACTGAACAATAGAAACCGAGGCCAAGAGCTTAGCAAAAATGTGTTTGTTATCCGTCTGGAACAATTTTTGTTAAGTTACAGCTACAAAAACCACAAAACAAGCAAAATGTGGTCAAGGCCCTCATGAAGCTGACTTTTATCCTCAGAGAATGAGAGATGTATAGCTGTCAAAGGACTGTGAAGCTTCTTTTTTTTTTTCGGTTGTTTTGCCTTGAAGCTGACCACAATTTCGACAGTGTTAGCCACTCCGGTGGCTTCCGTCGCCGGTGCGCTGTATCCGGGCCATTACCGTCTCATGTGACACTCTCTTGCGGTCCTTCGCCAGGCCCAAGTAGCACATGAAGTCGATGAAACACGTGGTAAGGTTCAACTTGCAGCCAAACTCGCTGGTTGCATAGTCATAGGGGAAAGAGTGGTGGTAATTGTGGAATCCCTCGCCTGAAAGGTACCAAAAAACAAACAAAGAACAGTAGT
Source organism: Naso brachycentron (assembly GCA_029874485.1). Classification (NCBI taxonomy): domain Eukaryota; kingdom Metazoa; phylum Chordata; class Actinopteri; order Acanthuriformes; family Acanthuridae; genus Naso; species Naso brachycentron. The sequence continues at coordinate 8,256,266 of JAQFJA010000014.1, forward strand.
TAGCGATCATAACAGTGAGAAACAGTTACTAGGACATGATATGTGTCCGATTATGCCAGGCTGGATGATGTTTGGAAGACATTTAGATTCATTTGGGAAGATTTCCTGCTAGGAAGACAATCTTTTCATTCAAAGCATGCTGTCTGTGCAGCAGCAAGAGCAAATATATTAAAGAAACTGGTCCTACATGACCAGACAAATAGCTGTAATATTCCATTCAATAGGTAGAACACCCACAAAAGAATGCACTGTGCCACACCACACAAAAATAACCAAGTTGGGCGGGGCTTCATTTGAATTGTTGTTTTAAGCAACAGCAATAGTCAGTACAGATACAGAATTTCACTGCATGTTTGATTAGCAATGGGTCAATTTGATCTGAGTTTTGTGTCATGAGTTTCTCTCTTTTTATCTGAGGTCTGTACTCCTGCCTGCTGGGGCAGGAATTCAAACATTTTAAAGTATGATCAGTAGATGTCAGCAATGAACCCATAGCTCTGTGTGCAGGCCAACATGGAGGGACGCCCAATGTCGTTCATAACGTATATGACCCACAATGTACTAAGATAAGATAAGAAATAAGATTTCACAGATCCCTCGCCAGGGACATGTACTTGTTACAGAAGCTCAAAAATCAGAAGCAGAGGACAAAAAGTGATTGAGTGACTGATAAGAATGAAACAAGATATGAGCGAGACAAAAACAGAAAAACTACAGGATGTGAGGAAAGTTTAAGAGCGATTTTACAGTGATGAACAAGTGGTAAGTGACATCAGACATGTCAATAACTTCTGTGATTTATTTGTTGGTTTATTTCACAGAAGCTGTGCACTTTAACAAACATTGCTGCAAATATGCTGAACAGAATATTTTCCATCAAGCAATGACCCTTCGGCTTGTGGTGATTACATGTACAAAAGAAGCTGTGTTGTCTTTGTTGTAAGCCGGATATCTTGTAAACTACATGTCAGGTCAGTGACATCTAATGCAAAGTTAAGACCAAAAGAGATTAGTGTTTGGAATGTGAAGGTCACCTTTTAATCTCTGTTCTTGCTTGTAAAACTGAATCATGCTGCAACAGTGAAGTACTCGTAAACTGCTGCACATAGAGAGAATAGAGTTGGATTCAAACACAATTCACGAGCTCATGGGTTGCCAGTTCAAACTCCCGACCGGCAGAATTAATCTGGGTGGTGAATCTGAGGGGAACTGCTTGTCCCACTCGTCTTAGGGCCCTTGAGCGAGGCCCCTGACCCCAGTTGCTGCTTGGTGGCTGCACGTAGGACTGTAGTTGTACTGTGCAGCTTCCAAGTGTGAATGTGAAACTGTGTCGATGTGATCAGGGTATCCCTGAAAAACACAGCTCCCTTTCAATGGAACCTCCCCAGAATAAATAAAGGTTTAAAAAATAAATCAATACGTAAAAAAAACAAAACAAAACAGTGGGTTATGTTTTGGGAAGTAATCCACAAGCAACACTGGGCTGTGATTTTAGTGTAGTGGCCACATTTGGAATTGCAGGAAGGCGTTAAATGAAGAATAAAATTTTTTTTAAAGGGGTCACATTACGCTTTTTTGTCTCTTTCAACCTATAAATGATGTTACAATGTCAGATTACCGTTTTAA
>JAQFJA010000014.1:8311288-8322060 GCA_029874485.1 Naso brachycentron
AGCCCCAAACATTAGCTCTCAAGCTTCTCATCAAAGCATTTTCCCAAGGAATTTTCCACTTTGCTTAAACATTAATCCAGAAGAGAAATTTTGTTTTATGAAGATGTCATGATTTACAGCCTTGAGGCTGGCTTTTGGTATATAGATTGTTATAAACAGCCTTTATCATTTATGTGTGTACTACCTATAGATAATTTTGAGACACGCATGAAAAGCCGACAGGCCTCAGGGCTCATTCGGGATTTGAACCCAGGCCCTCTGGCACCCTAAGTGAGAATGACACCTCTAGACCGACGAGCCATGTCTTCATGTTGTTTATTGGGTTTAATTTCATCTTGTGTTATGTTGTAGATCACACATGACTAAATATATGACCAGAGAACTTTCGCTGAAATACTTATAAAAAGTGCAAAAGGCTCTAAAGCCAGTGTTTGTTTGTCACTTCTGAGCTACTGTAGAAATGTGGTGTTGCAACCGACAAAGCAGGCTCTGCTAAAGAGGACCCGCTCTTCCAACAGATATAAAAGGTTCATTCTGAGGTAACGTTAATGAATCCATAATAATGCTATATTCAGTTTCTGCCATAAAAAGATTCCTTTTTAATCCTATAGATGGGACTTTTAATGGTAAATTTAACTGTTGAAATTATCGAAACATAGGCCTACCTGTCAACTCAGGTAACGGTTCATGCATCTTGTAAAACACCAGTCTGTGCTGCATGATTCCCAAAGTGCGATCCAACTATTTAAACTGAAGGTTGACCTAGTTAGTTACATTGCATTACCCCAACTACTTAAAGTTAGGATTAATTAAAAAAAAAAAAAAATAGCTGAATGCCCCTCAGTCAATCAAAAGCAATCTTGGTAATGCCGATTTAAAAGTCTGTATTGCAGTTTCATATCTGATCCCTCATAGGTTGCCTAATGATTACAGCTTTCACTGGAAGGCTAAAGTGATAGTCTAATAATTAGGCTGCGTAATCACATTCAGGATCAGGACTGATGAAAAACGGCTGGTCATCCATCAAAATAAATCCAAGGATTTTCTCAGCTTAGCATCTTTGCTTTGTTGCTGTCTGCAAGACTTTCTCACATTAACCACATTTCAACAATTTTTGTTGATCAGGCAGAACTTTTCGTCTCCTCACTTGTCTCTTGAGCATTTACCTCTACAAGTTTTAAGGGTTTTCTGGTTTTTGCTGATGTCCCGCACCAAATCTATATCTAATTTCATTTTACACACATTTGAAGAATGTAGTTTCACAGTAATGTCCATGAATCTGACATTATGACAAGCTGCTCTCACTGCAGCAGCTGCTTTTGCTATGTTGTGACCTGATGCTGCTTTCTCACATAAAGGGTGGCTTTGCAAATACCTGCATTATATTTCATGACTTATTTGTGCAATAGTTTATGTTAAATATGATTTTTTGAGACAATTCCTGCCCAATTCCTAGCATTCAGTGAAGAGGCAATAAAGTCTCCCAGACTCATTGATATCAGAGTAGCGCTGCAACTAATGAATTTTTTCATTATCGATTAATCTGCGGATTATTTTTTTATGATTAGTCAATTAATCGTTTAATCCATGAAATGTCAAAAAAGTGCTAAAAATGCTCATCTTAAGTTCCCAGAGCCTGATGTGATGTCTTCAGACTGCTTCATTTGTTCAAACAACAGCCCAAAACACAAAGATTCCTCATTTATTTTCATAAATGACAAAGAGAAGCAGCAAATTATCACATGTAAGAGGCTAAACCAGCAATTCTTTTTATTTTTTTAATTTGAAAAATGACTTAAACAATTAATGGATTATCAAAATAGTTAGCGCTTAATTTTATATCAATCAATTATTCCATTAACTGTTGCAGCTCTATATCAGAGACCTTTTAGTTTTGTAAAGCATGTCAAGTGCCAATGTAGGACGTAATGTGGTATCCAATCCAGCGTTTTCGCCATCATTAGACCAAATCAGAGTCCTTGATTCAGACATTAAAGTTAGCTCACGTACACCAACAGCAGAGCAATGTCCTTGTGACGAAACAGGCAGATGCCGTGAGATGCTTCAAGAGTCAAAAGGTCAGCGTACCCCAGCGTGTGTCATGCCGAGCTGTGATGTGTCAGTGCTCAGGATAAGTGTGTTGCATGGTCCAGGGTTATCTGTGGTCTTAATGTCGCCGGCAGACGCAGCTCGGTCGAGGTGAGATAGACGTTAACTCAGAGGAGCGCAGTCAGGCTTGCCGCCAAACACTGTCAGCCTAATACCAGCGAACGGTCCAGGAGGAGCAGTCGCAGCATCTGGATAGTCAAGCTCCATTAGCCTCCCGGCTCTGTTTTACACTGGCTGCATTACTGCCTTGTTGACAAATGGCAGAAGAGGTGGTGTGTGTGATATGAATCACATAACTCAGGGGACCTCCACCATGAATATCACACCCCCATGCTCCCTGATCCTTCCCCCTCCTCCCTTCTCTCCCTCTTGTCTGGGCTTGCTGTGAACTTCAGCAGCCTGGCTGGGATTCAGTGGGACAGCATTAGCTCTCAACCTTGGTGAAGGACTAAACACAGCCTCAGTCTGGTGTCCTTGCTGTCACACTGCTGCTGGGAGAAGATAAGCACTCCAGCCTTTAGGACAGACTGTAAGGCTCCCATCGGCCCCCGCAGCACTGTGAGCTGCCCAAAACAGTGCAAATAATTAATTTAACAATTGTACGTCTCGGCGCGTGACATGCTGAACGCGTGAGCTTGATGAGGAGGGCGGTCGTTTTGTGGGATTTTGTGAAGCTCCTCTCTTATTTCTAGTACTTTCAAGAGTTTAGAAGTTATTCTAGCTCTCTATATGCTGTGGTGTCACCCTGGAAGTTCCGTGTTACAGCTCTAACCTTTAAAACGCCATGCTGAGATGCAGATCTGAAGCGAAGAAGTCTTTGTATCTGGTTGTAGAGGTGTTTACATTTCATTTGACATATTTCAAGTCTATTTCCTTCTGTTTTTTCACATGGTCTCACACAACCAGGCCTGTCTCCACAGTTAATTTTAGAGCAGTGTCAGTGCTGAGCAAAGGTCAACATGTTATCATTTTGCCATGTGGGAAATATGCTCTGGCTTGTTTGTATTTCTTTACACCGATTAAAATTTTCTTGAAGTTAATAAGCCCAGGATGCGGCATTGTGGCTCCTGCAAAATTTTGCATATTTTTGCAGCGCAATTAAAATGGCTAAATACTTGCAAAATAAAATGCCACACAAAACATTTAAAGATATATGCCAGCTATGAGATATATATATATAAAAAGATGAAGACACCTTGATGAACACTGGTGCCATTGAGGGGAGGCCTGCAGATAGTTTAGCTTCAAAGGATCACAGATGATTAAACAGCTGCATGTAGTTCATGAGAACATTATTAAACCAAAATCACAGAGACTTGTGTAATATGTTAGGATAAATTAGAATTTTTGTCAAAACTAGGGCCTGACTGATATGGGATTTTTTTGTGCCAATGCTGGGACTGATATAATGGAGAGAGAAAATTCAGATATCCGATATGTTGACTGATATTATATAATATATATGTAATATCGACTGAATGTGGTTATCAAAAATGTGTGACAAAGATATGTAATTGAGGCAGGATATCTTACATTTTAACAAACTGTATTTCAAAAATCAGTGCACTGAACAGTAAACACTTATTAAATAACGGACCACCCTCTGCTGCACAAACTATGTAATCCAAGCGTTTTTTCTAGCCTTAAAAAAACTGATTCAACGTCAACATATATGCCGAAATATATGCATTAGGCCAATATCGACTAATGGTGATCAGTCGGGCCCTAATCAATACTTGCTATGTTTTGCATGTAGGTTTCTGTTGTTCAATGTAGCAACAGACTTTAAAAGCTGTAACACATCACGAGCAAAACGGAAACACAATTTTGACTAAACATTTGTCCAATGGCAGGTTTAAACCCACAGCCAACTTCCTGTGAGTCAGACTACTTTTCATATGACCCATCATAAAAAAATCCAGCCGATTTTGAAGATAACAAACTGTAATGCTTCCTCTTGTATAGGTCACCCGGACATTTTCACTGCTGCAGAGAAAATATTTACCTCTGAGAAACAGTCTCTGAGGTGAAATCTGGAGTCCTGCCGTGGCTCGGTGATGAATTCCTGCTTCAGACTTTTAAAGCCTTCAGCTGGCTTTTTGGCTTGTCCTTGTGCGGCCTGTAAATTGTTCTTTGTGATATATATTAAGTAGACAGGTATGGCTGTGCGTGTGCGTGTGTGTGTGTAGAAGAATTAGGTTTATTTACTGGGTTGAGTTGCTGAAATAAACCATGCAGTGCTATATTTCTCTCAAGCATGCCAGAGCGCTGAATGATGAAGCTCGCGGGGACGAGCTGTGGTGGGTATTGATGTGTAATGCCCTTGGACTGAAGCCAAGGCGGTGAAATGGGATGAAAGGAAAGCAGTCACTCCCCTGTTAACTCAAGGTTGTACTTTACAGGAGCTATATCTGTCCGTGTTGTCAATGGCACGCTTAGTGAATGTGCACTCCGTGTCTTCTGCAACTATAAAAAACATCTAAATCACATCTGCCTGTTGACTTTGAAAATTTCCCCCCACCAATTTGCCTGTATTTTTTCCTGATGCTGATGCGGTATGTCACTGCTTATCCACAACTTCGGAGCTGGCAGCTGTGTGGCGTTTGGCAGTCGCTCGTGAACACAGCCAGAGAATGAGCCCTTAGTGAGCGGGACCCCTGCCAGCTCATAGAAGTGGCAGCGGATCATCCTCGGTTAATAGGCGCTCATAATCCTCTGTGAATGTCTTATGTTGTCCCCCGAGAGAAGCGAGACTAAGGCGTGTATTTGCAATCAGCGTGCATTAAGAGCTGACAGTTTAACTGCTGCCGTAACTGTAATAAACCAGCCCACTGTTTGCATGCTGAATGGAAGCGAAATGAAAACTGCAAAGTGTTTTCTGTCTCTTTTAACAATGCCTCTCTCTTTCTTTCTCCCCTCTGACTGCTGCTGTCATCGCTACAGGAAGTGGAGGTTAGTGTCTCTTTTGTAAAACTGTACAATGTGCTGTCTGTCTTCGTTTGGACGTCTCTTAGGCTGTAGGTGTCAGCTGCCTCATGAGTAACAGCTCACTTTGGCTAAAGCACAAAAAATACATGTCATACAACATCAATGTCTCAAGTCAAAAACAGAAAACGTTAGAAAGCAATAGCTTAAATAATGTCAAATCCACATGTACATTCAAAAGCAAACGACTGCTTCCAAGAAAATTTAAAAAAAAAAAAATTGAACTCAAAAGCAACCATTTTAATCCAATAATACCAAGTGCAAACACAAAAACCTTCCCTTTAACTCCTCCCCCTGTGCACAATATTTAAGATGCCTTTGGCTGAGCTTGTTCAGCTTGACTTGAGAGCTCAGTGTTCACGTCCCCTGAGCAGAATAAGACCGAGCTAAACTGAACAGACCTGATCCTCAGGGTCCCCTCTGGGCCTTGTGCCGAGTAGTAACCGCTTTATAGTTGATCCTCTCTGTCCTTACACAGAGAGAAATGGGTCAAAATGGATACAGCAGGGGGGGACGCTGGATTTTTATTATCGTTCCAGCGCAACGCCCGCCAGGGACACAATCTAAAAACCAGAGTTAGTTTGCAAATATTCCCTCTGCAACAGTGCAGAAGCTGAGATAGTCCAAGTGCTTTTATGAAATACATTAAAGCTCTCAGAGTCTCGCCTTGTGCTGTTTAGAGCTACATCTGCAGCAACAGCCACAATGATAAATAAAAACAGCATTTAATAATTACGGGATTCATAGGGCGTGTCAGAGACATGTCACAAAGGACAGATTTTTATTTAGCTGGACAGTTCATTTTTGTCCAAACAGCAGCTGACAAACGGTGTGAACTCAAGGTCCCCTTACCGACTTGTTCTGGAGCTTTTGGCTGATTCACATGGTCCTCATCATCTCAACCGTCATGGAACTTTGGACGTTTAATCTTCTATTGATGAAGACGTTGTGAACCAGCCAAAAGCTCCTGAACAAGCAAGCAAATGAACCCTGAGTTTAGATTTCAAGTATCTCTAAAACATCAACTTCAAAACTGTTTTTTGCTAGTATGTGACAGAATATTTTTCCGATTTAAAATGGTTTATTTTGTTTAAGATGTAGTGAGATTTTCTCAGCCCACAAAGGAACACGTAACTTAAAATATGCATATTCACTTCAATGCTGAGAATAAGATGAGAATATCGAGAATCACTCTTGCGCTTGTGCTCTAAATATGAGCTAGAGCTAGCAGCTGGTTAGTGCAATTATTATTTAGCTTAGCATAAAGACTGGAAACAGGGGGAAACAGCTAGCCAAACATACCAGCGCTTCCAAAGCTTAATTTACGCCTAATATTTAAATTGTTCATGTGATACAAAAACCAATTCAGCTGCCTTCCCCTGTTTTTATTCTTGTGCTAATGATTGTACATTTAGTGTACAATCATTTAAGTGGTATCAGTCTTCTCACTAAGGAAAAACTTTGGGAGCTACAAAGATATTTAAAGAAAGCCTTGTGGTCCACATTAATTTTCTAGTTGACATGTGTTATTCACACAGTCTTCAGGCCTTCTGAGGCAAAGTCACCTCTAGAACGAATCCTTAAGGGTGGATCAGCCATCACGGTCTGGTGTGATGATCCCAGGCTGCTTATTGGCTCGTACGAGGACAGCAGGTCTGATATGTCGCTGTGCATCACGTCTAGCAATGCACTTAATTGTTAAAGTCTATTAAATAAACAGGTAGAAGCAAACTCAATAGAATGTCACCCCCAAGTTTGGTTGAAAGAATAGCTGCACAACATGGACTTTTTTTAGAAAAAGGTAGTTAGCAAAACACACTACTTTTAGTGAGTTCTTTTAAATTTAAAATCAATAAAAAATTCGAGATCACTATAGTGATCCCCAAAGTAGCACAAATAAAGAAAATATCGAACAGGACACAGCAGCATCAAGGAAAAAAGCAGAACAGAAATCAAAGACAAAAATAAGTAAAATATCTGTAACGTGTAGTTAATCAAGGTTAAGCTAAAGTTTGTGGTTATCTTGTAGGATTTATATGCACCCATCACTCAAACTTGTTTGTCATATTTTTGGCAAGTACATTTTAATATCATCAGCAAAAAAGTTAAGTTTTACAGTGATAGCGATGAATAAAATGCCCTCTAAATTTAATCTCTTTTCGATATTGATTCATTATTTTGTAACTGTTTGCACTCTGTTTAATTTCTCTTTGCAGCTTTTAGAATTTATTTTAACTTAGAGACCAAAGAAAGATAGATCAGTTAACTGAGTGGAGAAGAGTATGTGGCAGATTAAAAAATCATAAGAGCAATTCGCCAAATTTAATGAAACCTTGAATTTAAAAAACATTAGGCAAAGGCTTTGGTTTATTTTTAATCACCTATTGTCATTTTAAGCTTGCCTATTCCAAGTAAGAGCTGAATATACTTGAGTTGCCACAGTTACACTCACATGTTAACTACCATTCATAGTGTGCAGCAAACTTTCTGTATCATTTTGTGTGTCTTTTATCTTCCAACATTATTTACGCTCTTAATTTGCTTAATTTGCTGCTGCTTGTTTTGCTTAACATGGATGATTAAATCCATTAATGCAAATACATTTTTTTCCAGGATGACTACATCAAAAACATGGAAGAGAACATGGGCTCTGATGAAAGTAAGTCAGGAAAAAAAAAAGGTTTTCTCTGATCAGCAAAAATTTTTTCTCTGAGGATGAGGATGGCTCTGTTGCTGCACTTGTTTTTTTTCTCAAACAGCCTGACTGTATGCTACAGTACTGTATGCACAGACAGTTTGCAAAGGCTTTCAATATTTAAATGGCTTTACTTAAATGGCCAGCTCCGCTGTAAAGACAGAAACTGCTGTATTTCAGATTCCACCAGCATAATCAGTGCTAAGTGCTGTCTGCCTTTATACATTTGCTCTAAAGAAAGAAATAGAAGTGCTGCCTTGTCTTAATTGCAGTATTGTCTGAGGTCATCTAGTGTGAGGTGAGCGCTGGTCCGAGGTGTCAGAGCTTGTAGAGGGTGAGAACGCAGTTGTGATTCAGGAAGGGAGAGGCCGAGGCTTCAGTCGCATCCATTAGCTTGAAAAGCCTGCTATAATTGCCTTTGTTGCTAAGGGCTCAACTCAGAACTCCCACCAGGCTCCATTTACCTCCATGGGGTCTGTTTCTTGTTGGAAAAAGAAAATCTCACTTTTAGATAATCAACTGTGGAGGAGGAGTGGTGAAAATGGTGAACAGGTCTGTGTTATTTTCAGTCAGATGGTCTCTTTGTATCCAGCAGAAATAAAAAATTTATATTAAGCATTTAGAATGTGCAGAGATACCTATGCTGACCTCTGCATGATTTTACAAATTTTGTCTTTTTAAGTAGTCAGGTTACCCAATTCATGAATCATAGTACTGAATTTCAAAAATTCAGGAGCTTTTTTAATGCTACACTTTCTTTCTTCTTTTTTTTTTTACATCAAAGAAAACGTATACTTCCAAGCAAGAAAACTGCTGACGGTCTGAAACCTGACTGCTGTGGCCTCAGCTGTGGTTTAGCCTGAACACAGTCACTGTAGAAAACTTTTGGAAATCATCCAACTGCCACTTCAGAGGTCACTGTAAATGATATTTAAGCTATATATGCTGCAAAACAGGTTTAACTGAAGTTGTAAGCAGCTAAAAATAAATGTTTTTATATTGACAGTGGATCACATCACGACTTGTATGTAAAAAAAGATTCGCTTCCGGTAATGAAACCACAGATGGGCCTTATTATCACACAACTCTGCAGCTTCCCTCAGTTCTGCAGGGAGTTTTGCCATTTTTCAGCTCATTGTTTTGATTCACTGTCACTGCTCTTATCAGTGTAGATTTTTATTTCATGCATGATTAATTGTAAGCGATAAAGATTCCCTTCTGCTTATGACACAGCAGTTAGAATCGTTTTTACCAAATCTGAGCATCTTTCTGCTCATTGTTTTGCTACAACTTTACTGTTTCGATTCACTCTCTTCACTCTTCCGATGTCTCTGTAAGTGTTAAGCCTCAATTAAAAACTTTTAATTCTCATCCACTGAAGCATCGCCCACATACAGTTCAAGCCCCACCCATTTTGAGTATGGCTACAAATAATGGTGTAGAACATTCATCATACCTAAGAAGGTATTTTCTTGAAGGGAAAAGTCACCCCAAAATTATAATGAACATTTTTCGTCTTATCTGCTGTGCTGTTTGTGTCTTTGGATTATTTTGGGCTGAGTTGAAGAGTTTTTGAAACGTCTGCCTTCCAAAAAAAATACATACATACTTAACAGCAACGTCTCTTCCAGATATCTTGATCTGGTTACTCAATATAATCCACAGACCTTGCTGTGAGCATGTAGGCACTATTTTCTTTCTCTTGAGCTAAACCCACTAACTGCATCTAGATATGTAAATAAGAGGAATATTATATTCATTGGGGGGTGAAAAGTTCCCTTCACAGGTTCCTAAGAAACTATTTAAAAAGGTTAAATGTGAAAATCAGAAAATTGGAAAACTAAAGTCAATTTTAAATTTAAATACTTTAAATTAGAAACCAGAGTGTGCAGCATCAGTGTGGAGCCCTGGTTTGTCATATTGTTATGAATCACCTGTGTTGGCGGATTTTAAAGTAGTTCCATTATACATCTTGTTTGGCTGCAGTTCAGCTGAACCAGTGCTCGTTTCAACAGAGCAGTCTCATTTAACTGAACTGCAGGTTAAGCTAGTCAAATGCTAAACCTTCTGCCATGTATGTAATGAAGTGAGGTATGAATCATTTAACAGGTCGGGTTATAAGAGCTACTATTCATGCATGTTGTAGCTATTTGAGCAGGCGCTTAGCGTTAGCATTGTGTTCCTGCTGCAAGGTGAGTGTGGGAGGTCGAACCTAGCGCCACACCCACACTGCCTCATTTAAAAAGACACTGAAGACTCGCATCAAAGAAGAAAGATGTGAGGAGAGGCAGCTACAGACATTATCCCAGTCATCTCCTCTTACAACAGGGGGAATAACTAATGTAGTCTCAAGAAAACGCCTCGCTTGCTGTAGTGTGGGCGATGTTCATTTGAATACCATTGATTTCATCCCAGTCTTGGCTCCCACTGGGACTAATTCTGCAGACCTAATTGATCAGGGTCCTCTTCATTGCAAATTCAACAAGACAGCAGAAACTCCGACATGGTGTACCTGCAAGCCTTGGTTGGGAGAAAGGACCTGGAGGGAGACTTCACTCACCTCTGGTGGTTTTTTAAATGAGCAGATAGAGACATCTGCAGAGTCTGCTCTTGCGTGTGAAGGCCATTTCAAACAATAGCAGAGGAGCGGCTATATTTGACCTTGACTTCCTTTATTTTAGTCGATAAAGAAACTTCTTTTGTGCCTGGAGAAAAACTTACCAACAGGATTGAAAAAGCGGCGATCTCGCTTCCATTTGTACAACGACTGTAAGAAATAATTCATACATAATGACTTGGAAAAAGAATTAGAGGTGAACTTGTGTGCTGCATCCTCTCTAATTATGAGTAAATTATTTCAGAGTCCCATCTGAGTTGAATAAAAGCTGCAGGCTGCTTCAACACAGCCTCCACCAATTATATCTAAGGGTGTAAAAGGATATTCTAAGATGACAGTAATTGCAAATCCAGTTGAGACTAATTT
>JAQFJA010000014.1:8360360-8371087 GCA_029874485.1 Naso brachycentron
TCTTGATCTTTTTAAATAACATTTTAATGTCAAAGTAAAGTCTAAAATCGTGCTGAAATACGTTTAAGTCATAATAAAGTGCAGCTGATAGTTCAAAGTTCATGTAAGGGAACTATATTGCTAATTAAAATACATGTTGCACTATTAAAGTGCACTACAGTTCCATAGTGACAAATTGACTGCGCCAGTTTTTATATTTTGTGATTTTTTTTTTCTAAAATTTTAGTGTCTTTATGTCAGATATTTCCAACATTGTAAGGTCAGATTAATAATTCAGTTAATACAATGTGCATTAAGTTAAACTGTTAGATGTTTCCACACCATCCTCAATCCATATAATCTGTGAATACAGTGTTTATGACATTGTGTAACTAAATAATGGGCATCCATATTTATCTGGAGAATTCCCAGTGAGATTGTGTACCTAAACAAACTGTACAGTCCTGGCAGTGACAATTTTTCTCTGGTTCTCTGTGAGTCAGAGGGCAGCATGATGCATAATACAAGGTCACAGCACGGACACGATTGGAGTCATGTGACTCTGTAAGCTGTCGCTTTGCAAAATGTTCTTTCCGGCCAGAAATTTTCTTCTTTGGCTGCTTTGTAGCTTTTGGGAGTCTGGCATCCTGCCTTTGCATAAAATAAGACTTTTACATCTTTTTCAAAAAAGGGACCTAAAAAATTACGTTTTTGTTTCACAAAAATAGTAACAGTTTATTAAAAAAATAATTATCACACTAAAAGAAGATCACCATTCAAAATTTTCAACAGTATAGCTGAACTTCACTTCACGGCACACTGCAGTGAGCATGAACATCAGTTTTCAGTTGGTGATTCAGACTGGTTGGGTTGCTATTTAAAGAATTCTTAAAAACCGATCCAATACAGATGGAGGGTTAAGAGCTTGATCTGTGTTTAACTTTCAAGTGCCATATGTCCAAATCTGTCCTGAGGTGACTGCAGCTTCCAACTAGGGTTCTTGATTTGTGGATATTTTGCATGTTTCTCTACTAAAACCTGATGTTTGACTACAGAGAATCATGTCTATAAACAATGTAAATAATATAAAGGTTATGAAATTTCTATTCCTGTTCATTGGCCAAATTGTTGCTTTATTAAAAAGTTAATAAATAATTTTCCAAAATACCAAACATTCCTTGATTTTAGCCTCTTGAATGAGATGACTTGCTCCTGTCTTATATTATTGTGAGCAGATTCGGAGTATTGGACTGTTGGCCAGAAAGGATGTTTAGAAGACATCATCTTGGGCTTTTTTAGAAATTGTGGCAAACATTTTTGTCTTTTTTCTGACACTTCTGCACATTTTTTAATACCGAAAAGAAAATGAAAATAATCAGTCCTAAATGAAACCATATAGCTGCATCAGTAACTTCACAAAATCATCTCTCAGTCTCAGCACTGATTTTGAGTCACCTGGTGAAGAAAAAAGTAACCAGAATGCATAGCTTTCGTTGCATAATCTTTAATTGAAAACCTTCTTTATACTATCAAAAGTAATAAATAAGTCATCACAAATATCTCAACTGAGACAAAGGCAGATTTCTAAAAAAGTAAAATGATGGACTGATTTCATCTTAAGTTATAAATTCCTGCTCTTTGTAAGGAGGACGCCATCTTTACACGTTTCCTCGTCTCTTGTAAACCCACAGTTTCTATCTTCAAGTATCAAGTTATCTCTCAGGCACACACAAGCATCCAACTGAAGTAGTGAAAGGCACACAGCATGCAGTCTGTAGGTGGGTGATTAAAATTTTAGGACTCAAACAAAATCTCAAAATTGTGTGGAGACTGCAGAGCGGAGCGAGTGTTTGAGTCCAGAGGGTTTGACTTCACATTTAGCCACTTCAGTGCCGGCATGTCAGACAACTTCTCCACTGGTATTTCTGTAAAACAAATAAAAAGAGAATAAATCTGACTTCAAACCAAGTCACATAAGTATAAACTTTTATCCTTAAAGGAGAAATTCATTTTTTTGCACATTAAGCCTTATACTAAGGATATTAATGATCATATACAATTTTCTAAAGCATTATAATGATCAACGGAGCAGTCCTGAGAGCTGGAGCTCGTTGCTGACATCAACACCAGCTGAATACAAGAGAGCTGCGGAGACACTAAGACAATCTGTTGAAAAACACGATGAACGCTAGTTTTAAAAGACGTGAAACTCACTCCGTGTTTAGTTCTGAAACTAAAACATAAAGTTAAACAACGGCATACAACCCGGAAACGGCTCTTTCAGCTGCTTCAGGAAACAAACAAACAAACAGCTGTTTCCAGCTGGCTTAATGTGCAAAAACCAAACTTCTCCCTTAAAGGTCCAGTGTGTAGGATTTAGCTGCATCTAGTGGTGAGGTTGCAGATTGCAACTGCCTTTATATCCCTCTACTCAGAAGAGCCTATGATGGCTGGGAAACTCATTGTTTTAGGGTAATTATGCACATATGAAAACATATTTATGGATATTACGTCCCATTTCTACCAACAGACTCCCTAAATCCTGCACACTGGACCTTTAATATATTATCATTACCCATGATGCTATTTCCCTCCAGGTTAATCCTCTCCAGTGTGGCTATCTCAGTAAGCTTATCAGGGAAGACTGAGAAGCTGTTATTAGCCAGATTGATGCAGGTCAAATGCTTCATTTCTGCCACAGCGTCAGGCAGTTTGGTGAGAACATTGCCTCGCAGGTCCAGTTCTGTGAGATAAATATCAACATTTGTGAGATCAACAGCATCCATCAGCACAATCTTTTCTTGAAGACTGAGTCCATCAATAAATGTGTATTTTCCACTACCTCTCAGCTGAGTGAAGGTTGTAAAGAACTTGTTGGTAAGGGCCTTCATCTCATTGTCAGCCAGTGTGATCATTTGGATGTTCTCCGACACACTTCTCAGGACCTTGAACACACCGTCTGGGAAGGAGATGAGCTGGCAGTTTGACAGATCTGCAGAAAAGAGAATATTCTTATGAGATTATCAGTGTTAACACACGAAGGGAATGTTCACCATCTATAATTTAACAACACTTCCAGAATTTAAGTTATGGTTATTGAGAAAAAGAATAAACTAGGCCTCTGTCACCACCTGCTGGTGACATCTGACATAGCAGCACAATAACAGAATGTTAAATCAGGGCTATTTATTTATAATCTGCAAAAAAAAGAAGTGGACAGAGAAAGATGTGTGACTCACCCACATTATCTTTGCCCTCGTCTACGGTTGCATTAATCCTCCGGGCAACTTTTGCGACGGCTTCCGCCATTTTTCTGCAATAACTGTCCCTATGGTGGGGCCTGCAACATTAAATTTACACTTCTTTAACATGAGATCCAAGAAGTTGTCTGTGAATGTTCTCATTCGTCCAGGTCATAGTTATCTGGGCAATTAAATTGAAGGCTACTGGACATATTACTAAGTCCAGTTGCCTTCGATTTAATTGCCCAGATCCAAGAAATTCAATTAATAATTATAGTAATTAATAGTGACAGTATATTTTCACAAATGTATCCATTTAATTTGCTGCTATAACTCAATATGTTCTTAAGCTGAGTAGCATACACCATTAAGGAGTAATAGGATCCCTATAACAAGGGGAAACATGTCAAATCCCCTCATTCATTCATTCGTCATGAATGAATGAATCATTGACTTAAGTTAGTGGCTATGGTAATGCAAAAACACTACATTATAACCCTAAACTTACATTTTTAATAGATGATAAAATAATGATAGCTTCCCCAAATGTTTGGATTTTTATACTTTCAGATGAGTTTAAAGGATTACACAGCAGTTTTCTCTAATAAAAGTTGGAATGTAACTAACAGAGTTACATGCCTTTACTGATTACAGAGTACTGCTATGTTATTATAGAGACATACCAGCAGTATATAACTTTTAAATCATTAATTCGCAAGTTATATTAAAAATACTTCTTGTTATGAAATGGGCCATTTTGCAATGTGAGCACTTAACTTACTGTTAATACTTTTGCACCTTTACTAAAGAAAGATGCAGGACTTAAAATAGTACCAGAATATTTTTCGGTACTTTGTGGAATGGCTACTTTTACTTGTGAGTGTAAGCTACTGACACTTTACCTTAACTACATCAACTGCCAGATAAAAACAGAAATCCGAATCTGACTGATCTTCCATTTCACAGTTAATGCAGTCGTTATTATATATAAATATATACATTTAAGTTAGACAGGCTACCACACATTTAAATACTTAAATTAACGTTTAGTGCCAGTAACCAAAACCAAAAAAATCAGGTTAGCCAGGCTACTTTTAAGTTTTAAGTTTATGTGGGACTGGGTGATAAAGCTCATAAAGCAAATACTGTAAGTTGTTAATCAATATAAGATAAGATTTAGGCCTGCCACAGCCCAACAATACTGAAAACAAATGAAGTCTATTAAATCATTATAATGTCGGCCCTTGTTTCATTGCCGTTTCATTAAAAACAGGCCACTTACCCAAACTAGAAGCTATTGCTAACGTTACTGAACCTGACAGCTGACGACGTTAGTTCACGTTAGCTAATGTTAGCAACAGCAACTCAACCGCAGTCAGATTTGGTGAGTGTTTAGCCTATTTTTAGCCACAGAGAGGGCAGTTCAACTGACTGGTATTGTTATTCATTAGAAAATATCCAATAGCAACACCTTAATGGTGACGTTAGTTGCCTATGTTTGGCGACAGCTAAGTAGGGAACGGGAACATCATGCTAGGCTACTAGCAAACAGGCTAGGTATGTTTTAGCAGCTAACCTTTAAGTCAAGAGTGTCAGTCCTGCGCTTTCAAGGTGCAGGTGATGTAGCGCAATGAAAGAAACTAACGTAATAAAGTAAATTTGCGCAGTAAAAGAAAAAAAAAATCACTTACTTGTAATACAGTAATACATTTTAGCCGTCAAATGTTTAGTGACACTCATTTAATCGTTATGTGGAGATTTTTTTGTATGTAAATCCTGCTTTTTAAAAATTTGCATTAAATCTGGACCTTTAAACAGAAATGAAGGTAACAAAAGCACACAGTGTATCCTTTTCTACTCTGAATATATCTAAAGAGCCTATATGTTGAATTTAGGCTTTTAACATAAAAAATATTAGCCTGACACTAACATTAGAAAGTTAAATGTTGTCTTACCTCCGAGTCCTGGGTCAACTAATCCCAGTTTGACCAGTGTCACGGTCAGGACTCTGGCAAATTCCTGGTCAGTCAGTGTATTTTCAAAGGATTTGAATACAATGAACTTTCTGGCTTCAGAAGAATAGAACTTCGTTTACCATTGTTACAACTACCTGCCACTTTGCAGTATTTGCTAGATATCCCTCCATCATACAGCACTGTGCTCTGATTGTGAGGGAGTTTGGCCATGACTCACTGTGGATAAAAACAGTCTAAAACTGGAAAAGTCCACCTGTTCTGGTGTGTTGGTTCTTTTGTATCACACACAGGGGTTTCAGGAAAATATGCTAATGATCTGAGTGATGTAGTCAGTGTTTTGTGTGGATATGTTTGCAAGATTTTTGTGTAAACAATATTATACAATAATATATATTTACAATAAGTGAACAAGTTCTCACAAAAAAAAAATCTATAACAGCTTTCAATATTTAACAGTGTTCGTTTGTAATGAAATTATCTAGCAGCTGAAGTTGAATAACATTAAGCCCTTTATATAATTATCTTATGCTCACACACCCAAAAAATACAGTATAATAAAACATAATGTGCAAAATGTACATAAATACATTTTTTTAATATTTACAATAAATATACATTAATTTACAGTGACACAAATGGTAGTGTACAATAAAAACAGTGCTGGAATATTCAACAACATTGCCATTTTATGTTTACATTGATGAAATAGCTTAGGGGAATAAAGTTGCACATCAGATTGCGACAACTGCACACAGCTGGAAGGCCGGATGCTGTTGTTGAGTTTGTATTTCAGCACATCTTAAAATAACCACGTTCTCCTTACAAACCAGAGTTCACATCACAAATGAAATTCCTCTGCACATTGATCAGCTTCAGTGCACAGTGACAAATATCAAAGAGCTTCTTTTTCCATCTGGCTAAGTGTTTTGTTTTGTTCTTCCGAAATCGGCTGCGTCTGCACAGCGACACAGTTCACTGGCAGCCACATTCGTCCACAATCATGTCTTCGTGATGTCGAAGGAGCATCTCTCCGTTCTCGTAGTACAGCATGCTTAACGGGCTCATTTTGGTGGGGGCACAGCAGGGGGATGCCACTCTGTCAGGGTGGTAATGTCTCAGTAGACTCTGGAAAAGGAGGAAACAAAGGGTTTACACAAATAATATCAGTCTCTGTATGTAATAATAAAAAAAAAACTGAGAGCAGCAATCTCTTTTGTAGGGCTGCATCAACTAACCATTATTTCCATTATCAATTAATCTGCTTTTTCCCCCCTCAGTTATTTTGTTTAGAGAATAGTTGCATGAAACATCACTTTTAATTTCCAACAGCTGAAGGTGATGATATTATACATGTATTTTTAATTGAATCAACAATCAAAACCCGGAGATTTTACTTCACTATCAATATATATATATATAACAAAAAATCAAATCCTTACATCTTGGAAGTGTTAACAATAGCACATGTTGGCATATTTGGTTGAAAAACACCAAAAAATTAGTAACAGACTTTAAAAACAGTTGCTTCTCTCAACTATTTTTTATACTTTCATATCTTTCCTTGAAAGTTTTGCTTCCTCCTATAGTTTCCTCCCTTGCTTCCTCAACCATTATTATCTCTGGACAGCAAAACCGGTTCACCTGTCAGTGATACTCTAATTACAAGTACTACAGGTCATGTAGGTCATATTTTTGTGCGCTCCAGCATCTTCCATTTTGTGTTTGAAACCACAGAAAGGTGTTGATACAAGCACACACTGATGTGAATCTGCTAGATAAAATCTAAAAAAATAAATATTATTTACATTCACAATAATAAAGGATAGATAGATTGATCATCTGCACCACTCACCTGCATGTAAGCATGATTTGTTGGATTTAGGTCTTCTCCCAGTGGACCGGGGCAGGAACCCTCACAGCGGTAGGCATTATATCTTTTAGGAAAGATGATCCAGGACCCCCAGCCAATCTGATTAAAGTCTACATGCAGGTCGACTCTGCGACAGAGAGATTTTTCACTCCCTCTTTTGGACGGCTGTGGGCTTCTCACTGTTTGTTCTCTCTGGCCCCGTTTGCTCCTGCGCCTCTTGGGCCAGCGGGCCTTTTTGATTTCAGCAGGGGACAAAAACTTGGATTGTTCAGCTGTATGGAGTAAGCTCGCTTTGGCCTTCGAGTTTGCATCAGAGCCCGTGTGTGAAAAAACGACTAACAAGGCTCGGTCGCTCACATCCTGCTCTCTTCTCGCCACATAAATGGGCTGACTGGGGGGCACCTTTGCCTTTCCCGTCATCTTTTTCCTCCCTCTTGACACTCTTTTTTGTCGATTTCTCGCCGTCGATTTCTGCCTGAGCCAGCCCAAGAGAGGACTTGTCATGTTGAACACTTTCCAGCTCTGTGATCGAGTGACCAGTGATGACTCAGTGAGCAGCCCCACCAGCTGCTGTTGCTGGCAGCCCTTGTGAGTATGGCATGCCTGGCCGTGCTGGTGATAGACCTCCACGGTGATGTTGGAAGCGCTCGGCGTCCGAGGAAGTCGGATTCTCAGCTCTGCTGCCTGGATCTGTCGGTCACCCAGCAGGGTGTGGAGGTCAAAGGTCGCAATCCAGCGCCTCCGTCTGTACGACAAACCTAATGTAACGAAAAGAAAACATTAGCATGGGAGCACACTGTACCAGACAGCTTGATATTAATAGTAACACTGTGCTATAATAAAGATAAATATTAAAGTCATGAATAGCTGATATGACAACACACACATACATGTGACAATGAGTTTCTCTGGGGAGGAAATATCCACCTGCTGTCGAGAGAAAATGCAAGAACCAGCTTGTTTTGGAAGTGTTACCCACAAAAATGGACGTTAAATGCTGAATGCTTTGTTTAACCTGCGCCGGACACAGTATTTACAAGCACAGGAATGTCTTTTTAAATTCACTTATTAAACTTGCAGACACATGTTGGTGGAATTGGATAATATGGCTTTGTGAAACAAAAGAAACTGTCACTATATAAACAGTTTTATATTCCGTTAATTCCAAAATAGCTCTTCTGTTAACGTCCTTTTTTGTATGAGGCGATGCGAGTAGGGCTGCAGAGAAGATTTTTGCATTCATGTATTGAACAACATTGATGTTTTTAAGTGATTTAATTCTCTGTATTTGTTCCTCAATTTAATAAAAATGTTCTTCATCACAATATGTATGAATATTGACGTATTAAGAATGGTTAAATATATTTACTCACATGTTGAAATAAGTATGTTATGTAGGTATATGGCCATATTTTTTTATTCAGACAACCAAGACATGCATGGTTTTACTACGGTGAAATATTTATCTTGAAATGTGAATTTCAAATTTGAATCAACACATATGAGCAAATCTAAATTTCTGTGCCTCCCTACTACACAAACATCTGTAGACTGGTTGGTGGCATTATTTAATGCAATTAATGCTCTTTTAATTAGATCCAATCACCTCGTTTGTTCTGCAATGCGTGGAGTAGCAAAATAATAATTCCCTTTAATAACTTCTTGATCAATGCTTGTATTGATCCAGATTTCAGCAAATCAATTGTCCTCTTTAAAGGTCTAATCCAGCCATTGTTCCACTGTAGCGCAACATGTGCTGCGCCCACATCTGTAATGGGAGGCGATTGTGATTCAGTGAACAGGTGTGGTTCAGATTAATCTACAGGATAAAGCATCTTAGACGTTTGACTCCCGCATTGTGCAGCGCATTGGCTTATTTGGCAGGACTTGATCAAAAGTGCACACCACCCTCGCTATTAATCCACTCAAAGCAAACACGGAGCCGAAACCAATCATTTAACACATTCCTGCCTGTGCCGGCTTCTGCATATCCTCAGCCAAACAAATAGGTAATAGCTCTAACACCTAGCAGCGATGTGGAATTGGATTCAGCAGCGGGGAGGGTTGTTCCTCTGCTGGGGCTGCTTGTGCCATTAAATCCCGAGCTCTAATCTAATCAAGCCAAGTGTGAAAAAAGAACTAAGGGAAGTTGTTGATTGTACTTAACAAGAGATTTGTATAGGGGGGACGTCTGGCGAGATGTCTAATCAACATCAGCTATTTAAGAAAAAAGAGGTTTGCTTTGAGAATTAAGACAGAAAAACCCGGCCTTTTCACACGCTGATCCCTGCATGGTTACCCCCCCCCCACGACCTACACCCGAGGGGGATGTGGATTGGGACCCTCTGAGGTCGTCTGGGACGCAGCTTTGACAGGACAAGTGCCGAGCCAAAAAGAAAAAAAAAGAAAAAGAAAAAATGGTCGAGAAGAGATTTAACATTTTACGCAGCTCCTGTTCTCCCTGAGGTTTAGACCTTTTCCATCATCCTCTGATTTATGACCCCGACAAGAGCTGCACTTCTGGAAAATATAAAGCGCAAAAAAAAAAAAATCTTACTTTTAGCCACCACACTCTTCACGGTGTCTGCTTGCTTTGCGGCATCTTGCTCCATAGTATCCAACGGCCTGGAAAAGTTGGACTTGAAATTCCTGTAAAGGTGCATCATGTAGGTTGGCAGGTGGTATCCTGTCGATCGGTCCATCAGGGAGAAACGCTGCAGCGACCTCGTGTAAACTCCATCTTTGGTTTTTTGGATCTCCTGCGCCAGCAGCAGCACGAGCAGAGATGCGTGCAGCGCGAACGCCAGCGGTCCCAGTGAGCGCATGTTTTTGGACCGCTTAATGACAAATTCCTCTCCTGGGAGATTAGGGCTTTCTTATATAGGCTACTCTCACTCCCCCTCTCACCCACCCCCTTTCATGTTTAACAAGTAGCTGAGAACATTAAAGGAAATTGACATGCGTCCTCAAGACTTGTTACCTGACAGCTCATCATCCATTCAGCTGGTAATGAGGCGCCTGGGTGCGTGTTTACAAGGAGCGCAAGGTTTTGTTTGCGCCATGTTCATTGGGCTACTGCGGCCTGATTCCCCATGCTTGGATTAATTGTTCCAGCTATTTGGCTTACACTAATTGTTAGGCTTTCCCATAGCGTAATTTAGTCTGAATGCCGTCTGAAATTGACTTGGGAGGACGACTGAACTGCTGTGCTTGTAAGACACTAATGAAACATTACAGGCATTAACATAAAACACAGCAGGCTGCACTAGACATTGTTGTAAAACCATCACTTACCACAACTGTTACCAGGATTATTAATAACATTTGCAGCACATTATGACCTCATGTGCAGTCATTCTTCTATTTTCAACATTTGTTGCGTAACTTCATGCGCATTTAAGGTTTCACACAAAGATTTTTAAAAATTAAAGATTAAAAACTGAGACAGCAAGAGGCGCACCGCAGAATACGATAAAGTAAAAGAAAACTTAATATTGACTTTTGTAGGCCTTGAATTAAACAGGAAACTGCCTCCTTATCGCTTTTCAGTTTTTTTTTTTAACTTCCTGAGGTTTACTTACAATATTAATACACTGTTCATATGGGGCTTTATCTTTTATATGTGGCAATTTTTGAAGTTTTGCTACTACTTTTTATGAT
>JAQFJA010000014.1:8400974-8412257 GCA_029874485.1 Naso brachycentron
GTGTTTAATGTGATCATTGATGTCTATGACATAATAGAGGGTTGCTCAGTTCACTCATAGCATTGATGCAAACCTCATTTACATCTGAAACTGATGTTTTCCGTGCTTTGTTTCAAAGCTGTAGGTTTAGTTGTGACTTTGTGACAGCACAGTGATTGTTAAATTATCAGTGTTTCTAGGTTTCCTGCTCTGTCAGAGGTCTAATCATACCCCTTCATATTATGATTCCAGGTTATTTTAACTATATGTTAAGTGGACGGCGGAGCCGCACCAAGCAATTTCACTGGTTAGCACATCTTTAACCAGAGACGAGGACCCAATCAGCGGTATGACCTTGGTGCTCTGCGTTATCAGAACAAATGCACACAAGCAAACAAGTTTTTCTTTTACAGCAAACAATTTAAAAAAGCCCTAATTATAATCATGTTCAGACCGCCTTTTATTCATTTTTGTCACCAACATGTTAAAAGTTTCAATGTGTTTTTTCTTTTTGTTTTGTAAAGACCCACTTCACCACCTTGCTGCACTGTATTTACACTCAGAGCCTTCATGCTCTTCAGCAGCTGACGTGATAGAAAACGTATTTCCAACAGAACAACACTCTACAGTCAAAACTTCTGAACTGTGACTGTTCAGTTTTTGACTTCACATTTCGTTGGTGATTTAGTCATACTCGAAGTGTATAAAATTTCACACCAAGTATATTACAAATAGAGGTGCGACGATTAATCGATCAATAGAAAATTGATTGTTTCAGTCATTTTTCAAATAAAAAAGACTTGCTGGTGTAGCCTCTTAAATGTGAGGATTTCTTTGTCATCTATGATAATAAATGTGGAGTCTTCGTGTTTTGTGCTATTTGGACAAAAGAAGCAATTTGAAGACACATTGGGCTCTGTGAAACTGAGATGAGCATTTTTTTTTACATTTCATGGAATGAACTATAAATGAAAAAATGAAAATAATCGTCAGATTAATCGGTAATGTAAATAATTGTATATAAACCATTTATATCTATGCTCAACTTCGGGTTTAGGTGGTAAATCTGTCAAAAATTGCTATTTATCGAGATGTTTCCTTCTTGTGTATCCCACTCTCTCTGATATAAATTGTGTTGACAAAATATTAAGAATCCCAGTTTGATGAAACATGATTTCACAGCACCACAAAATGACCAAACATTTAAATCTACACTTTTCTAAAACAAAGCTTAACATCAGGTTTGTTTTCAGGGATGTTGTATTTGACTGCATTGCTTTTAGCTGGTGTGCATAATAAAATGGTCTCACAGAATATTGGATATGAAACATCTTATTCTAAATGTTTGTCATTTTCAGTTTCCTTGTTTTACATCCCACAAGCAACATAAGCAACCCATTGAACTATTTGTTGTTATTTGTGGTTTTGACTCTCATACAATAGTTGTCCTCAAAATACAATAGTTTAGCTTTTCCCATCTGGAAACGATGGTGGAAGCTGTGTGAGACCCCGTGAACAGGAAGGTTTAATGAAGCACTTTGATGCTTTTGTCAGTCCAGCTAAAGAAAAACAATGAACCAAAAGGCTGCAAATAGCTTTAGGGTGTCAATTAATTATAGGGAGTCATTTAATGTAGTCATTTTAAAAGGTATTTTTCAAAAGACATGGCCTAATTAGTAATCTTGTTAGCATTTTTTCAAAACAACCTTTTAATGGCCATTGTGTGTAATTTGAAACCACAAACAATTCAGTTTCCTCTTGAGAATGAAACACAAAAAGCATTGTTGCTCAGCTGAATACACTCAGATAACATACAGCCGCTGCTTTTCTTGGCCTTAAATGACCGCTAGCATATGACCACTCTCACAGTGCTTCTCTTCTAAGTGCCTTGTGGTTGCAGTTGTTACAGGTACAGAAATGTAACTTGATTTAACCGAAGAGTCAATTAGTAACACAAGATCCCCCCACTGTGCGCTGTGCCAGTGGTTTGAAATTATATGTACATTTCTTTCCCAAAGTGGGCGCAATCACGTCTCCCATGAAGACGGTTAATAACCACCATGCCCCCGCCTTGTCTGGAAATGTTATAACATCGTGTGACTGGATTAAAGCAGATGGATTTTGGTCTGAGCTTTAACTTTTAATTCATGGTTTCACCTATAAGACCTTTTAAATGTCTATTTAAGCGGGAAGCACCAGTTCACAAATCTCGCGAGAGTGTGTTGCTGAGACAGAGACAGGTCTCGAACAAAATTCATTTTCTCGTTTTGTGTGTCTGAAAAATGCCATTTTTGTGTCAGCTTGTTCGGAAGATGCGTGTCTTGTGAAAAATAGGTCCAATATGCATCTTGGTGACGATGGGACGAAAGAATTTGTGATAATTTGTGATCACGTTCATTTCTCCCAGAAGAATGAATGGGCTCAAGACTGCTTCAAGTCTCCTAATGGGGCAGGGCCTTGGCGGAACCCATGTGACACTAATACAGGAAATGAACGTTCAGTGAAAAGTCTTGTTTTCTGTTAACCGTCTCTGATTTAGCATGAAATTAGGTTGTGCTTAACTGTAGCCACTGCAGGTAAAAAATGACTGTGCTGTAACGCTGAATGAGAAAATACTTTTTAGCATTTAGCTAAAGGCTAAGTTTTTGTATTAGCATGGAGGAAGAGTCATAAAGGCAACAAACAAAAGATTAGCTAAACACTTGCTAACATTAGCTAGCATTAACCCTGTAACCTGATGGTCACACCTGGCCAAGTGAGACTGTAGCAGCTAAACTCAAGCATATTAAATTGTGAGAAGTAAATGTTATTGCTTGTGAAAAGAACTTTTCATTTCAATTTGTTATTTTTTTTGCTTTAAGCAACAGCATGCTCCTGATAATAAAGTCCACTTTGTTAGCTCAAATGGAACAGATTTTTGTCTAGAATCTGGACAAATATGTGTTCTCAGGCTTTAAAAATGCCAAGGAAAATCTAAGAGAAATACCCTTTAAATTACAACTCATCATTTTAAGATTGTTTTTAGATTACACTTAATAACTCCACAGGTACATTTAACTCATGATACAGTCATGTGAAGAAATAATTTAAAAAATAGTTGGTTGAGGGGACCAAAGAGTTTTCTGTTTCCTGACAGCACAAATCAAAATCATTTACCGCATGGCTTTGCATAATTGTGATGTCATCTCTTTTTTGTCTTGCATTTTTGATGCTGCAGCCAGCTAAAGGCCTCTGTAGTTATTATATTGTCATGTGTTATTTCACACTTTTCCTGTGAGGGATCAAGCCCTAATGCTTCTCCTCCATTTCTGCATGCTGACCACTTTAGAAATCATTATCATTATGTCGTCCTCCTGGTCTGTCCCCTTTTACCCTGAATAACTGAACTGCCCCGGCCTGCCCTTTGCCCTGACCTCACCCATGTCCCCCACCCCCCTCTAAACCCCTGGCCCCAGCACAGTGCTCAGACCTTGCTGAGCACTGCACAGAAGGGTTTGCCATTTCCTGCCCACACACTAAACCTGTCATTGCCTCAGGCCCACGGACCAGGAATAACTACCTCCAAAACCATGCATGAGTGTTTAAGCATGCCCCCTGTAGCTGTGGTCATACTATCTGACCGATCCTGCTAACCCCCAAATCCTTTCACCAGGAAAAGGCTCACCTTTTTCTGTCGAAGCATTCACACTAGCTAGCCACTGGCACTAAACAAATACCCACGGGAACTCAATACCCACAGTGAAGTCACTTAAATGCCAACCATGTGGTCTATGCAGGAGTCGTGACTTGGTTGGCTTGCTCCGAGAATTGCACTTTCGCGATGCCCCAGCAGAGGAGCCATGTTTAAAACGTGAGGACAGTTGAGCAACAGTTGAATCCCGTGTTAACGACGCCATAACGACTCTCGACGTGCCAACAACTCACAGAGTCAGCAAGGAACATTCTGATCTGTCTTGTTAAAAAGAGTTTTTCTCTCCACAGAGAGAGCTCACTATATGCAAAATTGCCTTCTTGTGTCCTTTCATTCTGGGAAGTAATATTGTAATAACCTGGGACTGATGTATGATGGCTGTGTGAAATGCATTATGTAAGTTATTTATGAATACAAAGTGTGCCCACGGCTTAAACACGTTCCGCAGACTGACATGGACAGGTGCGCAGGTGGTAAAAAACATGTGCTGCTGTTTTTATGACAAACCATTAGACTGAAATATTCAGAGATCAGCGTGAGGATAGAAAGTTAATAAAACTCTATAGAAAGCCTGCAGCACCATGAGGATGTAATCATCATCACACAATAGGAAACAAAATAGTTGGATGAAAAACAAATATGAGTAATCAAGCTAGAAATTTAATGAGGTACAATAATAGCTATAGTACCAGACCTATGATTCACCAATGTACCCAAATGTACCCAATGTACCCAAAAACACACCTGATTTGAACACATCAGGTGTGTTTTTGGGTACATTGGATTTCCCGCCAGAGTACAAAATGGCCCCAAGTGTAAATGAGAAACACACATGGTTGTTTAGAATAATTAGATACAGTGACGGATACAGAGTTGCGGCCACTTTCATTTTGATGAAAGTTGCTAACTGGTGCATAAATTCAAAAAAACATACATGTATAAAATCACCCAAAAGAAGCGTGCAAAGACTTCCACCGACCGAGTGGCCTAACTGCCTGTTTAGCCTTCAGCTAACTTAAATGGGGATGAAAAGATTTAATATTGTGCCTCCTCTAGCCTTTCCTAATCTTAACAAAACAAATGAAACAAAGTGACAGGAAAACGGCTCATTTTGTGGGTGTTGTGACAAAAATGTATCCACCATTTCAAAGCTGCTTCTTTTACAAAAGCAAAGATGTCTTTTACACTGAATGCATATGTCAGTGCTAAATGTAGGCCTGTATGGACAGTGACATTCTTATAGATAACTAACTTTTTGCTAAAATCTTCTTGTATCAGCTTTACTATGTAAGAATATGCTGTATTAGTTTTGTGTTCAAAGCTTGTCCTTGTTGGCACCAAGTGGCCAAAAAAATGAATTATTGTAGGCTGAAATTCAAAGTAGCCTCTGCTTTTTGTTTGGCCTCTGCACAATATCCATTTGCATATTGATCCCATCATCACAGACTAATTATTTTTTAATTTATTCGTCCTTTATTTAAAATTCTTGGGAGATCATTGAGGGAGCAAGATTACACATAGATGAGAAAAACAATAAATAAGAAAAGAAAGGGAAAAAATAAAACAAAGACAAACTGACGACAGTAAACAAGCATTGTAAATAAAATCAGTTAAATCAGTAACAGACAGGCAGTAATCGGTTAGTAATAAAATTTGTCAAGTGTCCAAGATGTGTGAGAGTAGCCGGCTTTTGGTCACATTGCAAGAGATTCCATGAGATCGCTGCACTAACACTGAAAGCAGTCTTTCTACAATCAGTCCCGGCGCTGTCAAAATCTACCTGCGTTTGGCGCAGGCGAGTGCTGACGTCAAGCCCTGCTCGCAGACAGACCGTTTTAATACCCCAGCGCTGGGTTTTCATGCACAAGATATTTTGATAGCTCAGTAAATGATTGATTCACAGTGGGAGTCTCCATGCGCGCTGTTGCCATGCATGTGCATGTACAGAATGTACCATAATGCGTGTGGTTAATGTGGGCTGATATTCCAGTCTCTGTGAAGGCTAAGTTGATGAGCCCTGTCTCCTCCTGCGGCTTTTGTAATCTCTGCTCTCCAGACACGTGATGCATTTCTGCTTGTCTGTTTGTCGGAGAAGTTGGCCTTTTCTGTTCAGACGCCCACTGACCACTGATGCTACACTACATTCCTTCTTTAGTTACCCATGTTTCTGGTTATTTATAAGCCTTATTTTTGTGTTACACACTGCTTGATTGTTGACCGCAGATGTTAAATACTCTGTTTTTATGTTAAAGGAAGGTTAAATATAGAGATGATAAATGATAGAGGTCATAATCCCCAGGACTTTGCTTATAATGTCATGAGAAAGTATCTGAACTTTTCACATGCATTTTTCAAGCCCTCGGCTAGAGGGACAGACTGGTCGATGGCAGATCTCTATATACGGTATGTGGATTGACACAGCTTGCCCCTGAAATCCACCTCAACCTCGACTTCATGATTTAATCAGCGCAGTGTGGCTGAGCGACTGGAAAAAGACAGAGGATTGGAATCTGTAGAAACCATTAACATAAAGGCATCTCCGTTCTCTCCTCTCACTGGCTGCTACTCAACTTCTCTGCTGCTTTTTTTTTTTTTTTTTTTTTTTTTTTTAAAGCAGTTCTGGGCACCATCTTGATCCATAAAGATTAGTTATGCAGCTTGAAGCCAGATGATATATAACTTAGATTGCTTTGCTACTGGCCAACCCGGAAGGCGGAGGACTGGACGGGTGGAGGGTCGTGTTTTCAGACATACATTAGCAGGTTAGGTTCATGCAGCCTGGAGAATATAAAAGAAATATGTTCATTTACTCTCATTTTCAAACTATCCAGCAGCATCTGGGGGATGAACACAGGATGCTTAATGTTTTAATAACACAACTATAAGTATATATAATACGTCTGACCTTTCTAATCAAAGTTAAACACCTTTACACAGACTTTAACAGATGCAAAATTGAAAAACAACATGCAGTTTTTGCAGAAAAAGACAATAAAAATAGAGAGTGATGTTAGGTAGAGAAACTTGGTATTCTCCTGTCATCTGCATGGTTTATGTTTCAGTTTCCTTCCTTTATGCTAACCGCATACTACCATCATAAAATGATAACTAAGTTGATGAGAATAAGTTCGAGCAGTTGAAGCTTTTGTCCTCTAGGAGTGCTGTGGAGCAGTGTTTTATGAGCATGATCTGGTTTTGTTTATCTCATGCATGTGCTTGGCGACTTGCTACATGTAATGCGCCAAGAAAAGCAGTGAACGCTAGTAAACGTGGATGTAAACAATACAGGATTTACAATGTTTAGAAAATATTGGCCTCGCAGTTTTTTTTTTTTATGAGGGAGGAAATGCATTCATCATGTTTGTTGACCTTGAGGTTACACACTGTGACTGTAAATCTCTACATGACTCTTGAAAGTAGAAGGAAACTCCAGATAGTATTTAAGATACAGTAACTTGGTCATTATGGGCTCCTTAGCATAACAACATAAACATGTATGGTACTGTTTGCAACTTTTAAACATAAAGCTCAAACCACAGCTTAGTTCATAAGCAACTCTGTCTAAGTAGGACTTAAGCCAAAGTTATAATTTCCAATTTATAAGCTCAAAACATGGCATCTGTAAGCTTAGGTACAAAAAGCGTAGTCTGAATGGAAAGAAGTCTAAAAAATAGGTTAGTAATGAATCATTTGAAAATCAGCATGTATACTTAACTTACTTAACTTTGAGTTTTCTGTACACTGAGTCAAGGAGCCATGTGTAGGCTGCCTGTCCACTCCGGACAGGTTGGGGTTTGGTTTAGGATTTGGGTGGGAGGTGTTCTAGCGGAATCTCATGAATGGCTGCTTGTGCGAACTTAGGTGGGAAGGGCCAATATGGATTGGCCTTTTTACCTCGGCAACCCCATCAGCTGGTAATTGGCACCATATGTCAAGGAGACGGACTTCTTCATAATGTACACTTATCCGTTCAGCCCTCTCCCACGTGAGCCCACAGAGAGGTCAACCCATAGCACTTGCCTGCAATCACTGGCGCAAAATGTTTAAGACTCAACGCTTTCTTGTTGACTGATGTTCACTGATGAATTTCCATACAGTTTTGAAATTATATAATCCACATTTAATGTCCTTATACACTCCAAATAGAAAATTTACCTACCCCTGACCAGGAAGTCTTCTTGCAACTCAGAGGAAAATTTGAAAGTGAAGATGAAGGAGGGAAGAAAACTCAAAAAATGTAAGCAAAATCCAAAAAAATTATTACACAAACTCATTAAAAATACAGATTGTCTTACTCAAAATTCAGTTTCTTGAGCTGGTAGCACCAAGAAGTCCCAGCTGTAAGAGGAGACAACGAACTGGTCTGCTGTTTGCATCTTTTATACTCATATACTGGACTGTACAAGCGAACAGAGAGCCCTCTTTTAGTGACTGTCTCTTCTGCTGATTCGCAAACACACGCAATAAATATGAAAAGATATCACAGTGATAAGTCTTCCACTTCTAGAGCAGCACCCCAAACAGTTATGGGTTAGGTGCCTTGATCAGAGGCACCTCAGCAGTGCCCCTTAGGTGAACCAGTGCCTCTCCACCACCCGCCCACACTCTGTATCAGCAGGCAGGTACGTGCTGGTCTTACACTGACCAACTCCTGTCCTAGAGCAAAGTCTCTGTGGACTGAGGCTTAGGGGGTATAGATCGGCAGGGACCGTCTTAAAAACAGTCCGACAGAAGACGATGTTTGACCACGTTCGGTGTAGTTAGTGCCATAACAGTGCACTCTCTGTATGAGGATTTAGGCATTCCAGGAAATAGGGGTAAAAATAGCTGACAAACCCAGTAATTTCTTTCTTCATCCTCCGCCTTGTGATGTGCAATCAATTTCAAACCATTTGTCACCACTGCTGTAGTGCAAGAGGTAAAAGATGGACTAAAATTGTTGTTGCTGTCAAACTGCTGAAATCAAAGGCACTAGCTTGCAAGTGGTTGATTGACATCCGTGTCAGTCTGTGGCTTACGAACTGCCTTCTAAACATTACCAACAAAGACAGTATACAGTGTGCACTACTTATTGCGTGCTGCTGTTGTAAATCCCTGCTTCTCTACCGCACTTATCATTGTTGCCTGGTTTTTGAGTGTGCACATTTTGAACAACAAGTTTGAACAAGTTTAGATTTTCATTGACCAGTTGACCCTTTTAAATTAAGGACCACAAGTTGGACTGCTGAACATGTGGAACCCTTTTATACTAAACCTGTTTATGCTAGACACAGGCACGGGTCAGGCTCTGTGTCTCATAGCTTGGTGGTGTTTATCTTTAATAGACCTACAGGCGGTCATGCTTATCTGAGGATTATTTTTGTCTGACCCTTGTCTGATGTGTTTGAATTAAAAGGCAGAGACTTGAACAGTTGCCCTTCTGCCTTTTAAAAAAGAGAATGCAGTTAACAAGAGAGAGAGACTGAGGCTTAAAGCCAATGCAGTTCAAATGAGTTTTATTATACAAGTTAATTACTGTAGTTCTATATTGAACTGACGTATGCATTTTGAAATAATTTTCATTAACCACTAAATCCATTTATGAAATTCAAAAGTCCCTATTAATGAAACAAATTAAAAAGCTGGAGGAGAAGTTATTGTCCCTCTAAAAGTCATATAACCTCAAATGTTGATAGATGTGGCAGAGTTTCATTTTGCCTTTTTTTGGAAGTGTTTCAGCCCCATAGCAGCCACATTTCAAAGGCAGGTTTGGGTTGTTTTGTAGTTGTTTGTTTTTGTGTCCTGCAGCGTATTGAACGCAGGTTTGCGGCTGCTCAAATGTGGTAACAGATGCGGTGTTGCTCTGATATAGATCAGTTCAGTGACTGTACAGCCTCATGCTTTCACACTACAGTTCTTAACTTGTGCTCATTATAACTGGAAAACAATAGGAGAACCATCGCTGTTTATCCTCTCCCTCATTTTTTTTGACTTACCAAAGGAGAAAAACTGGTTTGATTAAATGTAAAAAGAGAAAGTCAGTAAATTGTTGATAGTCATGAAAAATAATAGTTTTCAAAAACAGAAAGACACTCACTGCCTTGCAAAAAGTTTGATGCTATGAATATGAAGCTTAAGCCAGAAGGCCATTAGCTTAGCATGAAGACCAAACTTTTTCCAAAAGTAACAGGATTGGCCTATAAGTACTCCTAAATATCACTAATTAACATGCAGTCACTGCTCCTGGTCAAGAAATAGTCCTGCACTTCACCATGACATTTTTTTACACACTCAAACTTTGTTAACAGATTAAAAAAATTAGATATAACAAATTACTGAGATTTAAATGGTATTAATAGGCATACAGCTTGGCGCCAGCGTCAAGTTACAGTAGTACCAATTTTCTTAAAAAAGTACCAAGAGCAAGATGTTAAAATGTGGTTTCAATGATGAATCCTGCTAAGTATGCCTGTGCTGTACATGTTGTTTATCCATAACAAAAAAATTAGCTTCATGCAAACTGAAAAATAATTTCTAGTCTGTAGTTCTTAACCCCTCTTTTTCACACCATCCTCGCTCAGAGCTCTGCTCAGCCAACCAGCTTCCTGGACTCCTCCATTAATGGGATGTGCTTTGTGTTTGGTCACTCAGAACTCAAGTACAGCTGAGGATGTTCTTTATCACATCTGAGCTACTGGCTAAACCGTACCGTTTACCGTTGGTGGCGAATTAGGACTGACTAGTCACCACCTTTGGTCTGACAGGCCAAGGGAGATGAAAAGATGCTGTAGTTCTTTCATCACCTCTGTTTCACTTCCTCAGCAGAGCATTTTTCTCTATATCCATCCATCAATATTAAATTGTTCCACATGTAGAACTAGATGGAATTTTTATTTGGATCTCAGTATAGCATGTAATAAATTGTTTTCTAGACTTTTTGTAAGGTTGTCAGACAAAATGCTGGAGTTGGATGTGATTAACAGTACAGTACATTGTCCCAGATCTTAAAAAATGTCATCCATGCAAATCCAAAGCTTTCAAGGGTGTCTCTTACATGGAATGAAAGAAATTTTCTCTGTTTCTTCACCACATCTTCTCCAACATTGTTTCCTGAAGGAATTTCAGAGATTGCACGAAAGGCTGCTCAACCTCACGTTCCTCGGTCGATGCAGACAGACAGATGGCAGCCGCAGAACTGGGGTTCTGCAGATTGTAGAGGTGTGAATTATGTAATCTTTGCAAACTGATCTGAGCTTATGTGCGAGTGAGTTAGTGTGTGTGTGTGTATGTGTGCGTGCGTGTGTGAGATGAGGTCGGTATTTGGCCGTGGCTTGTGCACAGACAGCTGCCAGGCTTCGGCACTGTGGATTTTTTGGAGCTGAGAGATGAATTGCTGAAAGCCCCCTGGGGTAGCAGGGCTCACAGGGTGATCGGGTTCACCAGTGTTCACCTGCTCTGCTTCTGTGGTCAAGGTCGACCGAGAAAGATCAGAGAAAGTGACGTGTGTGTGTGCTTTCTTTCTTCCTCTGTGTTCTGGGAGAGTTGATAGACAGCAGACAGCACATCCATTGTTTGCCTAGCTGGAGTTTCTCCTCCGCTCTGCTGCAGATGCTTGGAAAACTGGGATCCGACCA
>JAQFJA010000014.1:8424776-8435868 GCA_029874485.1 Naso brachycentron
TTCAAGACCAGTAAAAGTTCTAAAAACTAACAAAAAAGTCAGAATTGAGCACAATTTGGAGTATTTTGATACTGTAGTAGTTCACTGAAGATATTGACAGTTACCTTAACTTTTGCAAGTTAATATTTCACAGCAGTTAAGCAGGGGAGCTCAATATCTCCCGACCTTCTGCGTAAACTATTTGTCAAACTTTCAAAACACAATATCCCACATTTCCCACAATGCTACTGAATAGTTTCTTTCGACTCCCAGTCAAATTTACACACGCCGTTTGTAATGGAAGCTGTTATCAATTATCCATTTCTGAGGTTCAGCTAAGATAACCCTGATGATATCATCAGTGTTTTCCCCTACTTTTTCAAGGGTTTCTAAACAAAACTTGAAATGTAAAATCAGTGGGGTGCCCCTTTAAGTAAACTTTATATTCTCTGGCTTTTGCTTGTAACTGAGTATTTTTGCAATGTGGTGTTGATATTTTTGCTTAGGTAAAGGATCTGAATACTTCCTCTGCCACTTCCTGTTGTTTCCATACCCACAATAGTTAGTTATTGTTCCAGTATAACAGCTGCACACGTAGAAAGACGTCAGATAACACGCTTTTAGCTCTGAAAAAGGTCAAAGCGTTTGTGGCCATGACAGACAAATTTAAAAATTGCCTGGTTGGCTGTGACGCCTGTTCATTAACATCTCGTGTGTTCCTCCGGTAGGTTGCTGCCAGAGCCGGAGTTTATGACATCATCAACCAGCTGGGCTTCTCCGAGTTTGAAAACCCGAGAGACACGCCGCTGGCCAGGCTGCGCTGCCGCTGGCAACGGCAGAACGTTCAGTCACTTCCTTTCCGAGGGGAGTTCATCTGAGAGAGGATCACTGTGAACGCAGCAAGACAGTGCTGTGCTTTTCAGAATAAAAGACATTCACATTAACACTGTCATTCCTTCTACATTTACTCCTGTATCATGCATATCTTCACTTCATCTTTTGTTTATGTTAAGGCTTTTTGTTTTTCTTAAACTCACAGGTGATGTTAACATTTTGTGGGCATTTCAGTGTTGAGTCTTGCAGAATGTTGCTCCTATATTAGAAGTTAAGATTTGTGCCTTCTCCCTTTTATAAGTGGCAAAACGTAGAATTTCAGTGTACTAATTTATGTTGCTTTTTCAGTCTAAGGTTAAAAGAACTTTCTTTGTGAGTTCTTACTTTTGAAGACACCCTTTTAAGTTTTTTTTGAACAAGATGAGAGCCCTGTAATTCAACTTGAGCTGTTTTGGGTTTTTTTCTCAAAGAAGATTCCCTGTGTACATATGAAAACTGTTTTTATTTAAATGAATGTGTCCTTGAGTTTTCTAAAGCTACGCTGAATAGATGTTTTTCAGAGGAGATGCTGAGTTTTTTTTGCTGCAGTATAACGACAGTAATCTGTTTTGCCTGTTTCTTTTTACATTTATTCACATGTATCATGACACAGGTACTAACAGTTTGGCATTTTAGGATATTTTATGCTGGTTTGATTTGACTTTATTGCTGTAAATGTGTCTTTTGTTATTGTAAACTGAACAGTGTTGCTTGAAAGGGTTGGAATTTTTTAAGGTGGGGTTGTATGAGGTACTGATCAATCGTCAGGATATTATGTAAATTAGTTGACGGTCAGCACACCCCCAGTTTGCAGAAAAATCAGGAGTACCTGTCAAATAATAAACAGCTATGAATAAGAGCAGAAGCAAAACACATGTAACCACCCAACAAAGCCTGCCTGAATCGAAAAATTGATCTGATGAAGTGAAGCTATATTTATTTTCATAGCTCTAACTTGTAGTCTGAAGTGATTTTCAGCAGGAAAGTGAAGCTGATAAAGCTATTTATGCTCTTTTTAGAGCCACCAAACTGCATTGACAAAAGCAGGGATTTTACCCTGCGTGACACAGTTAGCTTGTTACTGCGTAACTTTGGTGTTTTAAAGGCTCAAATTCACCAAATTTACACACTGACAAACTAATCAGTTGAGGCTGCAGTGGAGCAGTAACTCCCATGCTCTCTCAAGTTTAAGTGCTGCTTTTGTGATGCAACTTTTTTTTTGTTTTGTTTTGTTTTGTTTTTTTTCTTGGTGACTAAAATGTGCTTTGCTGCTGTTCTCACCCACTCTTCCACTGACACAAGCTGGCTTAGCTTCCTACATTGGTGCTCCTGCTGCTTCTCCACATATGATATTTCACACTGATTACTCATTATTGAAGTACATCATATAACCCCACTTTTTCCCACAGTACAAGTCTGCCGCCAACAGTTTGGATGCAGATTTGGGTTATTTGCTAATCGTAGCAAACATAGCCTCACTTTGCTAACCTCATGTAGAGATGTGCATCAGGCCTCTCTTATTCCCGTCATGACTCCCGTCAGTAAACTGTTTACAGTTTCTCTGATGTCACCAGTTTATCAGCAGGAATCAAATTTTATGTCAGTAAAATGAATGGCTGTAAACAGCCAGGCCTTAAAATACTCAGTGTACCTGGGTTTCAAAACACTTGGCATCAGCTGATGAAGTATAATCTACACCCCCGAACTGTTTCAGCTCATGTTTGTTACATCAGAGGAAGTTCATGTTCCTCACAGGCCAATTACTCTTTGTTGAATGATTTTTTTTTTCTGTAAAATGTATTTCTTTTAAAGTCCTAACACTCCTTTTGTTTGATTATTCTGTCAATGTGTAATTTGATAATGTGTTTTAAAGTACCTTTTTAGCTCGGTGTTTTTATAAAATCCTGTGACCTATGAAACCTGCCTTACAACCAGAAAGATAAGCCAGAAAAAAAACCTGAAATCCTTCCTCCAAATTGCTCTTAATGCTATTTTATCTTTTCTGTCAGTGTATCTGTACTATAAGCAACTAATTCAGAGTAACTGAGCAAAAAAGACTGTAATGATTGATAATGAAATGTAATAGCTTTTTTATGTTTGAGAGAAAATGCATTACAAACCCATTTTTGTGTGACTTAATAACAGAAGAACACGTTAACGACTTAGCGCAAAATGCAAACAGGCACTCCTCATAGAGGCAGTTTGTTACCCTTCACTGTTTGTGCCACTTATTTTCTCGTTTAGTGGCTGAAATCACTAATTCATTTAGATTTAGCAGCACGTGTCATCTATGGGTATTATTTTATTGTTAGTTTTTCTTTACGAGGAGAAGAATTAAAGTGATCCATCTGTGGGTTTTTGTGGTAGGATTTTCAATAAAACAACACTGCATCCAAGCCAGATATGTGTCTCTTCCCTCCTCGGTTTCCTGTCTTTTCCCTTCTTATCTCGACATCATCTTTGAGCCTAGATACGCACCGCTAAGACTCCACTCATATATCCGGACGTCCTCTTTGTCTTGTGTCAATGCCAGCCTCGCAGAGCGGAGCAGGTTATGAGCGTCCGGCAGCATACATTCACACTAAAACAGATGATTCATTGTTGGGCTGAAATCTTAACATATTCCATATACAGTAATAAAGAGCTTAGGCAGATCAAAAGACTAATCTTCGTTGCCTTTTGATGTGGACAGGTAAGGTCTTAATTAAAAAAAAATAAGGTCACTCTGTGAAGAATGAGGGGCTGTGTGGGGATTAAAAGCCACCGGCCAGCACATCAGTGAGGCTCACTTGGCTACGCTGGCCTGCTTTGAAAGGCTGATATCCCAGATCACTTCCCGCCTTGTAAGTGCATAGCAGGCTTATCTTTGAGAGTACGGAAGTTGTTAGGATTTTATCACACCACAGCCTATCCTGGATTATTGTAAACTGAGACCAAGTGGTCCTTTTATTGTTACACTTGTTTCCTTTTTGTATCATCTCAGTTTATTGGCTTCTTTATTCCTCTTTATTAGGTGCCTGGAGATATATTAGATAGATGTAAAGTAACACACAAACTTTAAAGACACAGTGTCTGTTTTGTGAATTTCTCTTTACCAACAGAGACAAATTGGTTAAAACAACATTCGGATGTGGAAAAGGGCTATTCAGTTGCAGCATGTGGCCAACTTGACTCCAGGTCAAGATAAGCCCAGGACATGAAGACCATGCTTGGATGATATAGCGGCCCCTCGCCTTTGAAATCCCTTCCAGACTCATTGAGATACTCCCCAATGTGAAACTCAAGCTAGCGGTTCTGAAGGATCCCGAGATTACGGCGGACAAAGAGCGGCTTTGAGAGGTGAGCGGCAACAGGGGATGTAATGAACTTCATGTGAAAAGCTTCCCCCTTGCAGATGAGAGAGCTGTTCAGGAGAGGAGGCATGGTGCCGGTGCAAAGGGGCGCATGGGTGCGCCGCCGTCCTCTTTGATTGTTCTTGTATGGATAAAGGAAGCATTACAAACACCTCAGAGACTCAAGTTTGCTCTCAACCTTCTCGGGGATTTGATCAATAATAACACACTGTGAAAATCTTTGAGGGGATGTTCTTAAATCTGTGTTGGCAAATAGGCCTGCATGTCTTCATTTACCATGGACAATAATCCACAATCTCTGATAGGCTGTGTATTACACACTCCACTGAGCAAGGTAATGAAAAGTCTCAGCTCCCAGGATAAAAAGCACTGACTGAATTAATAGCAACCTCTTAAAGCTCCTTTTTTTCACCTCCATTCCATCTTTTTAAATATATCCCATCGACTACGGTTTTGATATTTAGAGGACTCAGTTCCAAGCGTAAGTGTCTCGTTATCTTGTTGAGCTGGAGTGTACTTAAGCTGCATAATAAGATAACAACATTATAGACTGGAGCCACTGATGACAGCATCCAAAAATGCTGCACACAAGTCCAAATATGCAGTATAAGGACATACACGAGGAATCTTAAATCTGTGTTAAATGCAATTAAAAATTCTGATTTGTACAACAATATTATGACAACAGTGTTGATACTGGATGATGAAGACCCTGACTTTTAGAGAATTTCTAAATTGTGCCTGGGAAAATTGGGCATTGGACAATGATGACTCATGCAGAAGGGAGTCAAACCATAGCTGGTGACTCGACTGTTCTGAGACTCAGCTTATTATCAGAGGAACTGACCTGACATGAGACTTGAGGGCAAAAATGAACTCAACTTTTATGTAAAACCCAGAAAAAGGCAGACAGTTGTTGCATAGTTACAACTGTTTTAGCTGTGTTTAACACTGTAAATAACAATAATGCAGTGTCTTAATGGTCAGCAGCCGGCATAAAATACTTGAAATTTCATTGGCAACATGGATTTGCTCCGACAGACTTGAGACTCCAAAAATCGGCTCTTAGTCAGACTAATGACCAATGAGTTACATCTATTTAAATTAATCATGCATCATAGTATTGCTTTGGCCAACTCATTTTGCCGGGATGTCTTCCCTAAAATCTAAAATTAGTTGTAATTACAGAATTACCGAGTTACAGAAGATTATGTCAGAGCTAAGTGGTCACATCTGCACAAATTCGGTGGCCAATTAAAGAAAAACTGTCAAGTCAAGTCATTTTTTAATGAAGCCCAAATGACTAATTTGTTTCATCATACCAAATTTAGTGAAAATTGGCTGAAAATGGCTGTAGCTTGTACTGACTCATCTGTCTTGAACTGAACACTCCAGGGAAAAGATCATCTTCACTTCATTAATCAAGATGATGCAAGATGAAATTTTTGTATAAATGAACATATGGTGGCAATTTGACTGGATCCACACCAAACAGTAATTCATTGTTCCCTGGCTTAAGCATGGCTGCAGTAACCAGTTAGGAGGGCCCGGGGCAAACGGTTGGTGGTGGGCTGCTCTGTGTCATGTCATCCCCATGAAAATCCCCACGAGGAAGATTTAATGGTTATGAAGCAGTCTAAATTTAATACTGAAGCCTCACATCTTACCCGCATCAGCAAAAGAGACCATTGGCCAGGAGACTGAAGATTATTATCCTGTGTTTTTACAATGCCTTTGCCCGGTCTACTCAGTCAATTCTAACACTGCCAAACATTTTACAGTACAGTACACAGACCGGAAGAGATGATTTGTTGTTAACAAGCATGATTTCAGTATTTTTTTTTTCAGTAAAATCTATGGATGTCAGGTTTTATGAATGAGTCAATGAAACACTGGACTTAAACAAGGGAGACAGTTGTTTGTTAACAGTCAGCATGGTTTTTCTGAAGCATGACCACCATGGTTCCATTAACTTAAACAAGTTTTTACTACTGTAACTATCTCATCTCAATAAATTTTTGATTTGAACCCCAGAGCAAGCTTTCCCCACCTAACAAAGCGGTTTTTGAGCCCAAACATAACCAAGGCTGAACCATAGAGCTTTCGCATCATAGAACGTATTTATTTTCAAATAGCGATTTGTTACAGTTATTGAAGGAGACAGACATAATGCGTTGTCTTTCCACTAGTGGCACAACATTAAAGCATGGAAAAACAATGTATTTTGATGTTTAATTTGGAGAACTTGCAAGAACACTCTGCAAGAGACTAAACAAGTGTTTCCAAACTTTCCACGGAATTTATTCAAAAACTGTGGGGGTTTTGGAGAGGCAAAACAAAGTAGGACATAAAGCGTAAATCTCCTTGGAGGAAGTAATAAAGACAAAACTTTTGATTCAAGTGTAATGAAACATGAGTGCTATTGAAGCTACAGAAAAGATTCCCACTCATTGCACACGAGTCACTTTTTCTTATGGAAGGTCAAATAAAACTCATCCAGTCTGACCTGGGTCATAACTCAGTGCTCATTCTGAACCTTCAGTCCTAAATCCCTCCATCCACACGGGGCTGAGAACCATAATAACAACCTCTGCAAGTCGCTGGTTTGTAACTTGGCAAGCGCACATGCTCCTCTTCCCTCAAGCTGCTGGGCAGACTAGCAGCTGCTTTGCATCTCCCTGCATCTTGGAGATGAGAAGTCACATATTTTCTCAGCACGCTGGCATGGCTAGACCACATTACAGCACATACTAAGGCATCCACAGCTCCACACGCTGCACTGTAACTTCTCCCTGTTGCTGGAAACGCAGTGGAAGAAGCTCAATTCTCTGCAGCTCCACCCTCAAACTACTGTTTAGCAGATTCAATGCAGTTGTCCAGTCCAAATTGGAAGTAAATTTATCTATGGGGAAATTTAGAGCATTAAACATTTCTCTGCGAAGTGTGGGAGGGAAAAGATTGTTAGTCTAATAAATCCCATTTCTTCAAGAGGACTGGCTTTCTCACATTAAGTACAGAGTGTTCTAATACGAGAAATGTAGTAGAAAATTGTTCCGGTGTGTGTTCTTCACCGCAAACCGTGAGTGGAGCTTTTCATTTCAGTGGGAAAAAAACAAGGCTTCTAATTGAATACTATGCTATTTTGTGGAATGCCATCCTGGCTTTTACACAAACGAAAAACCAAACAAACAAAAAAAAAGAGAGAGAGAAAAGCACACTCCAAACATATGGATGGAAAAAGAGCATAAAAGTTCTTACAAGGCAGTTAATGGTTTCCATCTCTTAATGCTGTGGTTTGTTTCCATCGCTTATTAATGCACAGGTCTGAATCACCATCCAGTCATCTCACTGCCACCCTGAGGGGCATGTCTGCATTGAACCCACACCTGCTCTATACTGACAATTATGGGAGCATGGAGCTAATTAGTCAGAGTAATAGTAGAGACACTGCACAAGCGGGAACGTTGCTCATAACAACAGAGCCCAGACACACTCGCAGAACAGAGGAGGAAAAAGAACGTCCAGTCTGGACCAAAGGACCTGAAAGTTAAAACAAGTTCAACCCAACCTCCTCTTCCTCCTCTGAGAAGGATCTGAGAGTGGCTGGGTCACTTTCTGCGTCGTCATGTCTGACTAAGTCTGGACTCTCCTGGTTGCTCGAGCAGCCATCCAAAGTTTTAACAGGCTCTCATTCCACTGATGAAATCCACTGCAGCTTTCACACCTTCTAAGCCTCCGACATGGTGTCAGGGGGAACATACTATGCTCACAGTGACATCTGCAGGATTAGCCCAGATTATGAAAATATGACTGCAATGAGGCTATATTGGGAAATGAAAAGGGTGCTTTGCTGATCCCACAATTCAGTGGATGTGGAAAACTGTGCAATACATTTGGTTTTATGATGCCCAGCTTTATTTTCAATGGCACACCAGCACTTTACCTTATATTTACACATCTTTTCAAGTGCTCCCTAAAACAATATGTACTTATATTTTTGGCTGTGTGAGTGTTCCTCTTGTCTATATTGGCCCTGAGGAGATCTAAAGCACAGTTTCAGTGTTAGAGTTGGTCAAAGTTACAGTCTTTTCCGTGTGAAGTTTCCACAGACAGTTTCCTGGCTGAGCTGCTGCAGAGGGCACAGTAAAGAGGAAAGTTTGTACTATAAAAGATTAGAATATAGTCAGATATGATACCTCCAAATGGTAAAACTTCCCCATAAAGGCTTCATTAGCAAAACATTGAGATAAGGCAACCAGGAAACTTCATCTAAAATGAGATTATGTTTGATTTAATCTTCTGTTTCTATCATGTAAGCACAATTTGATGTTCTTAATATTGTATATGTTTATATTTAACATCTCAGGTGTATTTTATTGTGCATTTCTGTTGTCATGGACGCATTTCCCTGATTTAAACCAAAAGACGCTTTTTCTTTGGCAGTGCATCACAACTTTTTGACCTCTTCCATCCCTGATCGTGGACTAATGCAAACATATAAGTTCTTACCTCGCATCTGAAAGAGTTTAGGGGGGAAAAACACTGATTTGAAGATTGAATATAAGCTGTGGATGTTGGCGTTTTTCGATGATACAAAGGTATATTGTTTGGGCTGGGGGGAAAAAATCGCTTGGCTAAATATGTTGTCGTCCAGTGGGTAGAAGGCGCTCCCACTGTTGCCTGCTGGTGGCTTTAAGTTGAGCAGTTGAGCGTCCCGCAGCCGAACCATTGGTGCGTAATGGTGCACGACTGGACGGCAGATGTTTCGCCACCGGGACACTTTGTCTCTGCACACTTTATCTGAACTCTTCCGACTTTTTTCCCTGAGCGGAGGCGTGCGTTAACTTGCGCTCCTGCCTTTTTAAAAAAAAAAGTTATCTGAAGAGGGAAAGGACGGAGGAGAAGAAGAAGAAAAAAACTGGGCTCCCTCTTCAAA
The DNA here is from genome assembly GCA_029874485.1 of Naso brachycentron. Lineage (NCBI taxonomy): Eukaryota > Metazoa > Chordata > Actinopteri > Acanthuriformes > Acanthuridae > Naso > Naso brachycentron. Next base: position 8,433,918 of record JAQFJA010000014.1, read on the forward strand.
ACGTCCCGGTTTTTACCGGGGAGTTGTCGTCATCAGCACCCCAGATATCCCCCCCTTTGCTCCCTAAATGGATGGGGCAGTCTTGGTGTATGCAGTTCAGCACAGGCCAAAAGATTGGAAAGAACTTGTGAATATCCGTCAGTTTGGCGTCTAGAGGGAAACGCTCAGAAATGCCCGGCTGCTTCGCTGGAGCTCAACTCTGAGGACTTCTCCTGCATTTGTGCTCTTTTTTTTTTCCAGGAGGAAGGACTCTGTTCAAAGTTTACAACAGAAAGGAAAACTCAGCGCTGAAGTGGCAGCTCTCTCTCTATAGCCCTCGCTATGGATTGTATGTATTTGTTGATGTGCTTTTCACTCTGTCAAGTATTTTTGGATCGTATTTTCGCTGCAGAAACACAAGGTGAGCAATCCTTTTATTCTATTTTTTGCTGCGTTTTGCATTGTCTATAGAAATGCACTCTAAAGTCTAAATGTGGCAGAATAATGATCAAATATGATGCCCTGTTTTTATTGATAGGTCAAATAAGTCTGACAGCCTTAGGCTACTGTTCTGAATGTAGTCAATACTGTGTGTTGAACCACTGAATTTCCCTTTATGTCCACATTATCATGATTTATTTTACCCCGATTCATAAGGAGAGCATTCATTCTGAGCCACCTTCATACTTTTTATGTAATTATATGTATGACATAAAGTTCTGACCTCTATGATACAGTCCTTTTAAATCATTCAGCCTACTTTGCTCTATAGTATTTTCCATAGGAACGTGCCATAGCTCTGTGTATGTGATTCTCACTTGACACTATCTGTCCCATCAGAAAAACTCTCTGGAAAGTTAAGTGAATATGGTCTTATCGTGCCATTCAGCACAGACTCCCATGGCCGGTACATTTCTCACGTGGTCTCCGCTGGAAGTGGAAGTAAAGGTGCTGCTGCTGCTGATGCCTCCTCAACCTTTGGCAGCAGAAGAAGGGTGGCCCGCGGTGCCCCCGAGATGCCCTCAGTCACCTCCGCCTCGACTCAGCACTTGTTTTTCAATGTCACCGTGTTTGGGAAAGAGCTGCACCTCCGCCTGAGGGCCAACAGGAGGCTGGTGGCCCCTGGAGCTTTTGTGGAATGGCAGGAGGACTTTGTGGAAAAGGCCAAGGAACGTATCCACGGGGACTGTGTTTTCACTGGGGATGTGAGTGACATGCCGGAAGCCTCGGTGGCCATCAGCAACTGTGACGGACTGGTAAGTCATCAATGCACACTTGAAATATCAGTTTGATAGAGAGAGATGTAGGTGGGAGGAAAGATGTCAAACAGAATGTGGAGTGTTATGGGTCTGCACGCTTATTTATTCATCAAGATGTCCTTCAAAGTGTTCCAGCTGCCCTGTGTAGGCATGAGAGGTGACTCTATGCTTGTACTTGTTCATTGCTGTCATGTTGGCAACCTGGAATTCAAAAATATCAGTGCCTCCACAGAGACTTCTCACACAGTTCACCTGCATAATTCAGATGTTTTCCATCTGCACTCTCAGTATCTTCTGAAATCTCGTTTTATTCTATTCCTATTATCTATACTATTAACGTCTTCCTCTATAGAGTCTTAAATGGCATACAGCAGCTTGAGTTGGGATACTGCTCTTTCATTGGTTAGGCGTTCAGTTAATCAGGAAGACAGTGACTGGTTTAGCATTAAGCGTGTTTGATTTGTGCATGATGAGAATATAGACAGGAGAAGTAGGGGTTGGGATACTGATTATGAATCTTTTATCACATCTGAACTTTTTCATTCGCCTTTCTCTAAATATGATCTTTGGCTGAGCACAATGGCGTTTGTCTAACATGTAGCTAGACAGCAGCAATCTACACTGACATTTTTGCCCACTTGGGGGCAGCCCAACAAGCTGTTAGCATAACTTTGACTCATTTCCATGTATGGTGAACATGCAAAGCATTGCTA
>JAQFJA010000014.1:8467607-8480297 GCA_029874485.1 Naso brachycentron
GAAAGACTTATGAGGAAAAAAAACATTTGTAACCTGTGCTGCCATTGCACCACAAACACTGAAAAGTGTGCAAGACTCGATCTGATTAGATTCGATCAGCTGTCACGTCGCACAAAAGAGCAGATGAAAAGGTCACGAACCTCTTCAGCCACTAACAGTGGAAATGGGGCAGAAGGTGTGCTACGTCTGTTGCTGCTTTGAGACTTTGTCAGTAAAGAGAAACATTGATTGAATGCGTCACTTGTGCTAAACTGGGTGACACCAGCATTGTAATGGTGCTTGTGGTTCAGTGGTTTTAGGGTGCTGGTTTCCTTTCTTTCTTGCTTTCTTTTTTGCTTTCTTTCTCGCTGTTAAACCAAACCAGGAGCCGCAGCCTCCAACACTGAAATATTTCCCTCAGACCGACTCACTGAGACAATCTGGTAAAAATGCACATGTGCAAATTTGACAAATCCAGCCTTAAAATTGCCTCAAAAAGTGAAAATATGAGTAAAATGTAGAAGTCAGATTGATACTTTAATTATTAAAAAAACAGCTTATTTGCATCCTCTTCTTTCTTCCGTTTCTATTATCATTTGCTGTGCTAAACTGTGTCCTCTTACAGTAAGATATTTAACTTTTTTAAAGACTTAACTTGAATACTGAACAAAAATCATTGTAAATATCAGTTTAAGGTGAGTGCGCTTGCTGTATTATTTAGTCAGTTATGCTCATCCTGCTCTCACTGTTCCCTGCGTCCTTTTCATGCAGTCACATCAAAACAGACTTACTGAATAAATTTCCTTGATACTTTGTTCCTTGATATTGAGCATCTGATAATGGACATTTCATAACTGGCAAAGTAACTTTTATTTGACATCATCATGAATTAGGACCCATAAATCAGGGACCTACTGCTGGATTCAAGATTATGCTTTATAGAGATACATGACAGATGTGTGGAGGATAAAATCACATTGATTATCAAAGCTGCATTCTTAAGTGAGAGAAATATATGCATGGCCATGACTTTTGCAAGTTTTGAAACGGAATATCTGTTATTTAATAGAAAAAATATTATCCACAGACACTGATCAGTTCACTAGCTCTAAAAGATGTGAGAGGTTTAAATCCTGGGTTATATAACCAAATGAGCAAGTCACGCGCTAGCAGTGTATTTCAGCACACTTATATATCTAGTGTATCGCTGGTATCCTCAGTCCAAACACATGTAGGCGAAGTGATATAAAAACTATGAATTCCCAGTAGATGTAAAGGTTCATCTCTGTTTGAGACTGGCAACCAACATTTCGCTGCTACTTACTTCTGCTTTCCATGACTCTAAACTGGTTAAGGGAGTAGAGAAGTTGTATAGAAATTAGGCTGTCCACAAGAAAAAGTGGAAAAGTCAAAAAGGTTTAATTACAGAAAGCTTTTATTACATTGCAAGTCAAGACTATGAGCACAGGCTCACATTACACCTGTCATCACTCACTGAATGACCTTTATCTAATTAGATGATAATAGTGAAAAAAATGCATGGATTTTCTTAAGTTGTGTGGATATTCTCCTCAGGTGTCCTGGCATTTTCGCAACATTCTGTTCACAGTTTTGATTTAACAGCCAAAAGAAAATTTTAGTTGAGTCTTATGACTCACAGCACAGTTTGGTCAACAGCAGGCAGCTTTTCACAGCGAAAAAGCACTTTAAACCTACTACGTGCTGCTGGTTCAACTCCAAACAGCAGACTGACATAGTTAGCATCCAGTTTGTGAACACAGTGAAGAATCAGATATTTCCCTTTTGAGTAGTGGAGACAGAAAGAGCTAAAAGGAGAGGAAATACTAAATGTTTGGCAAGAAACATTAAAATTAAGCTTTTATGTGGGATCATATGAGTGCACACCTATTTCTGGCCTATTTTACTTTGTGTTTTGATAAATGTGAGAAAGCCGACATGCTGCTGGACACTTGAAATCAAAATTCCAATCTTTTCAAAATAGCACAGAAGCGCAGGCAGCTTTTGTGAAGAAAATCGAAACACACAAAAAAAGAAAGATTAATTGCTCTAGCCTGCAGTTTTAATAAGTCGGTGCAATGAGGCTGTTTAAGAAAAGAGATACATAAAAAAATCATTTTTCTAATCACAGTAATTAGTTCTGCAGATTGATTCAGTTGTCGAGTGGCGAGTTTCATCCAATAATCAATTTCTGAACCATCACTCAACACCTATAATAGACTTGAATTGCTCTTTAGATTCAACTTTTAGTATTTATGTGTTGCTGAATCCCACTGTTACGAGTCATGACCAATAAGTGGATGTTACCTAACTTCCTGTAAACAAACCTTTTAGTTCTCAAGTAGCACTATCAAGAGGGAAAGTCCTGCCTCCTCTCCCATTCTACCAGCGTATGTTACTCAGTGGGTTTTCTTATCAAGGACCACTTTAATTAGTCTTTGCGTACTGCTGAAGTGAGGTCCTGGGGTTTGTCTGATAAAGCAGTATGTCTAAAAAACAGAAGTACCTACTGCTGCCTGCTGTAGTGGCTAGTAAGATTTGAACACCTCATCACTCAGCTAAAGCTGTAGTGTGGCTCTGCCAGTGTGTTAGGTGTGGACAATGAGCCACTTTAGGAATGTACAGTAATTGATTTTATTGTGTACTGGGATTAAAATCATTTACAATTATTTTATGGTGGTGAGTTTTCGTTATTGGAATAATTGTGAATCAAGATAATTGTGAATATTCTCATAAAAATGACTTGAAAAAGCTGTCAAGCTCACTGGTGTACAGCCTTAGTTACATGATTTATTTTGAACTGTTTAAACCGAAAAGCTTGGTTTGCACCTTGTATCCACCTCAAAAAATGTGTGTGCAAAAATATACATTCCCAAAAAAAAAAAAAGGCAGGGAGATGGGCTTACCACTGTGTATTTATCCTTTATTTGTGCAGAAAGACCTTATGATTTATGATAATTTATTTAAGATTCTTAAGAGGCTGTGTCTTAACTGTGCTGCCGTAAAAACATGTTACCCAACAAAATATTTTAAATGATTTAAGTGTGTTTAAGAGCACTGAGATTATTTCAGTCAACAGAAATGACAGATGCTTGTAGAACCATTCAGAGCCCAACCTGACCCTCGCCTTCAACCGCTTTTTCCTGCAGCTGTCTGTCACTGACACATATTTTATTAAGGTGTTCCCAGTGATTACTGTTTACATGGCAGCTTTAGAACACTTCATGAGTTCAACTTTGAATACGTAATTTTATACGTTTACCGATTTTAAGCCTTGCAATTTACAGAACAACATAATTTGTAAGTTTCTTTATATTAAATGTCTTGCACATGTCACAGCATGCAAAAGTGCTACTATGCTTGCGTCTTAATGTTATTCAAAAGTGAGAGACTCTGGATGGTGTTTATTAAATACATTATAGGAATATCACATTATTCTGTTTCATAATAAAATATTAAAATTGAAAGAAAAGAAGGCTCTCAGCCGGGAGCCGCCTTCATTGTTTACTTTAAAAAGCTGGCTTCGTTAGACAATTTTCAAATTTTACAACTCTTTGCATTACTGGCCTCAGTCTGCCAACTTGGTCATGTTGAAAGGAATAGCTAGACTTTTTTTGAAAACACATATTTTCAGAGTTTGAGAAAGGATTGATACCACTGTAATGTCAGTACTGTAAATCTGATGCTAGCTGGATAACTTAAAACAACACTGTGTAACTTTGACCCGTGGCTACGAAAAACGAAACTAAGCAATGCACATTAATATGTCACACAAAACAGCATTTTTATTGAAACCAGGTCATATTTTACAGAGAGACTGTCGTCTAGTTTTCCCTCTGATGTCCTACAACTGCTCTGTCTGAAGCCTTTTATTTAGCAAAGCTGGCCCCAACTGCAGCTTCGGTCTACAGGCAGCCTACGTGTTGCTTTCAGGAACCTCTTTGAATCACAGAGTTGAGGCAGAGCAGTCAGGACGTCATAGGTAAAACTTCTCCATAAAGTATAAACTGATTTTACTAAAATTGCCGTTTTGTGCTACGTATTAACGTGCATCATTGAGTTTTGTTTTTTGAAGTCACTGGGCGCAATCAAAGTTACAGCGTTGCTTTAATTAAACAGACTGGAAAAAGGGTAAAACAGCAAGGTTAGCTCTGTCCAAGACATTCTTTATGCTACGCTACGTTAGCTATCAGGTAACGTAGCATTTATGATAAGCTTACAGTCATGTGAGTAGTGTCTTCTGATTTAACTCCCTGAACCTCTAGTGGTTTGTTAAAGGTATCTCCAAACAGATACCCTTATTTCTTCTATATATTTCTCTTTCATCTGGAAAGAAATGGGACTGGATTCCTGTGGCTTTGCTGGTCATTATTGCTTACATTTGTTGTTTTTATTTTTTCCCCCATCAGGCTTGGCATGGAGCATGACGGCCAGGGGAATCGCTGTGCTGATGAGACCAGCATGGGAAGCATCATGGCACCGCTTGTTCAAGCAGCTTTCCACCGCTACCATTGGTCACGTTGCAGCAAGCAGGAGCTCAATCGATACATTCAGTATGTTGTGCTAATCTCAGCCCATGATTTTTCATTTTGTTTCTCGCACAGCGTTGGTTTGATCCTGCACAACTTGTGAAGCAGCTCGATAGCTTATCGATTTTTCTAGAATGCTCTCCTATGCGCTCCTATGTGCTCCCTTCTCCTGGTCCTCACATCTAGGACTCTCTTGTTTTCATCTCTTTAGCTCCTATGACTGCCTGCTGGACGATCCCTTTGAACACAAGTGGCCTAAGCTTCCGGAGCTCCCTGGAATAAATTACTCTATGGATGAGCAGTGCCGCTTTGATTTTGGTGTTGGTTACAAAATGTGCACTGCTGTAAGTCCCTCACACCTATTAATCTGCAAAAAATTGATTTATTATCCTGCCAGGCTTAAGCATGGAGGGGATCATGCATTTGATCGTGTGTGTGTGTGTGTGTGTATATTTTACCAAGGCTAATCTCAACCATGAAGCAAGTTAGACTAATGAGCACATTTATGACTAGAGGCTCGTGGACGTCTCGTACTTGCAATAGTTCACAATTTTCAATGATTAATAAGGGCTTAAATTTGACATTGTTTCCGAACGTATTTGCGGGAAATGGCCAGGCTATAAATAGGACTGACCGAGTCTGCTGCAGGCAACACTTTGGTCTTCTTCATGGCTTAAAAACTGACATCCACAGAAATGTTTGGTTTCATCTTAAACCGTATCAATCCCATGCCAGATATGATAATCCACAAAAGTTAGACCCAATACGAGATGATTAAATCTCTGTGTTTTTCGACCCAAGCCGGCTGACGGAGTTGCCTGCAGACGCAGTTGTCGGCAAAGGCAAGCTCTAGAGCGTAACGCATGTCACTTGTTTCAACAGCTGACATCACCTGTCAGTAAGAAGCACGGCGTAGAGCAGCCAATAGGAACACCTGCTCACTGAAATTACAGTGATTGGCTGAGAATACCCTGTGACGGTGTAAACACAGAACCAAGGAAAGGTGCAGAAGTCTGGTATTCTTTCAGACCACCTGAATTACAAAATACTTAAAGGTTATTATGGAATTTTGGCATGATGACACAAAAGATTAACTGCCTACCACAACTTTAATGCATTACAGAAAATTATAGAGTAATATGATAATACACTACATATACAGAACACATTAATACATGATAGACAACTGGCTGAAAAGAAAAGTTTTTACACATGGGATTAGCAGAAAATAATACAACAGGTCTCTGAAGAGACATGATGCCATATGCTTTTACTCAGGGCCCAAAATGTAAATCTCACAGGAAATAAAAAATTTCAAACATGTTCCCCAGCCAGAGGTTTCACAGGTTTCACACAATTAGTTGATCAGTCATCTTGTTGTCTTTCTTAACCACTAGTTTACATTCAAAATTGATTGAAAATTGATCACTATTATTGCATTTAAAAGAGAGATAAGGTGCAATTAATGTACTTGTCAACTACTTTTTTAGAGTAGTCACTAACTACTAGAATGCATCAGTTGTGAATTCTCTAGCCTCAATTAAAATATTCTGTGATTTAAGTGCTGATTTTCCTCTTGCAGCATGAAAAGACTGAATGAATTAGATTGCTTACTTATCTTTATCCCTATAATTGCTGTTCCCTTTCTTAGTTTCGAACCTACGACCCTTGCAAGCAACTGTGGTGCAGCCACCCGGACAACCAGTACTTTTGCAAAACCAAAAAAGGCCCTCCAGTGGACGGGACAGAGTGTGCGCCAGGAAAGGTTGGAAATGTCTCTGAATCGGCTTGTAATTATAATGCTTTTTTGTGCAATAACTGCAAAGTGGAGTTCTCTGAAGAAAAGAAGTGAGAGGAAATCAAAAATCTGGATGTGGTTTCAAATGTCACTGTTATTAGTCTGAACTTGTTGACCTTTATCCCTTTTTCTTTTCTCTTGTCTTGGACCTTATTTCAGTGGTGCTTCAAAGGCCATTGCATCTGGAGATCCAGCCAGGAGCCTCAGGGCCACGATGGGAGTTGGGGCTCTTGGTCAAAGTTCGGCCACTGCTCCAGAACGTGTGGAGGTGGAGTTCGCTCTCGCAGCAGACAGTGCAACAACCCTCCGTGAGTGCAGTGGCAGCGAGGAAACTTTCAGGGGCCAAATAGTTTATATGATCTGTGTGTTCATCCAGCAGATGATGACATACTGTAAAAGTGCGAATGCAGAGCTGGAAAGCAGGGCAGAAGTTTGATCCAGTATTGCCTCGGACTGTTTCCTTGAACAAAGAAGTTCACGAATGTGAGCTATTGTGTATATCTGCCATATTGCTGTCTATCTTTTGAGTAATATGCGGTGACATTTTTCTTCTTATAGCATATTTTTCAGTTTTAGAGGCAACTCTAGCAGGAAACGATGAGGCATTTATCTCAATCTTTATCTCAAATTTAGACCATTAAAAGTCTAATCTAGAGGCACAAAATTATAGTGAGGCACACAGATGATGTGTTTTTGACTTTTAATGAAGGGAAATGAAGATATAAACCAAAGTTTTGATGGTTATTATAAATAGATGATGTCTGCAGGCACCAGTCGGGTTTAATAGCCTTCATCACAGCAGGCTCTTTGATTTTTCTAAAAGCTGAGGCATATTAAGCGTGTATTTCCTTCTAGATGTAAATATTGACCCTGTGGATGTGCACAGTTAGCCAGTAGAAACACTGATGAATTCCGTTTGAAACGGAAAAGTCATTATTCTAAGGATGTATTGTCAACATTACACCACTGCATTGTAAACTGCGGCATTGCTGTTTACAGTTTCTGAGTGCTTTGTTCAATCTTTATTTATTACCCATATCAGATTGATGACATCAGATCCTTTTCCAGAGGAAGTTTGGTTAAACAGAAGGCTGGAGTGACTGCACCGTTAGCAGGAAGGCTGCAGGTGTATTTACACCAACATCAATGAGGGCCACATTCCAATTAGGTTTTCCAGTTCCAGGTCTCTGGTCCTAAGTGTTTGATTATGCAGTGTAAAAAATAAAGTAAACGGAAGAAAGTCAATAAGCAGACAAATACCTCAGAAAAGTAGCTGCTGTGTCCCAAACCTGTTGGAAAGTACTTTCCGACATTATACAAGTGACATCCTGATGCTCACGTAGACTGTTTTAAAACTTGCATGCAAAAAAAGTCTTAAAAAAAACAAAAAACCTGTGACACTGTCAGCAACTAGGAATCTTGAAAAGAACTGAGTTCTCCTTACACCTGCGTTTCCACTGATACATTCGAAAAGCATCTGCTATAAAAAAGGCCTTTTGTGTGATTCTGAGCAACTGCAGCTGCTAAAACCTGTGGCAGAGAAATCTTCACAATAAAAGCATCATGACTGACAACTCCTAATGATTAATGTAGTCTATAGGATTTGAGTGGGATTAATAACATATTTTGGCTTAAAGTTAAATTGTTTTCAGTTACACAATTGCATTGAAAAATTAATCGCTGGACCTCAGCCCTCAATAATTTAAGCTTTGAGGACTTAATTGCATAATGTGTTTGTTCCTGTACTCTTTGAATTCATATTTTTAATGAGGGAGGATCATGTCACCACACCACCTAATCTTAATACAAGTAATGGCAGCTACATGAAGGGTTTGTTTGTAACAGATTAGCCTTTCTGTCAAAAACACAACCTGTGGACCTTTGTGATATCATAATAGAAAAACATCTTTTAAAGCCTCACTTTGTTTTGGTCATTGCTCAGGCCTGCCTACGGGGGTCGAGATTGCCCTGGCTCTGCTTTTGACTACCAGATGTGCAATACAGAGGAGTGTGCTGGCCCTTACGAGGACTTCCGTGCTCAGCAGTGCATCCAGAGGAGCAACAAATACCACAAAAACATTAAGCACACCTGGCTACCGTATGAGCATCCAGATGGTAAGTCTGCAAAGAGTGAAGCAAAGTTGGCTAAAGGTTAGCTCGATAGAAGGTGGATGAGATTTGCAGGAGCCTGATGTCTTTGTCAGATTCTGGAGGTACCTGGCTGAACCGAGGTGTGCGCGGGTTTGTGTTTTTTTTGTTTGCAGAGGCTCGTAAATGTGAGCTGAGCTGTAAGTCAAAGGAAACAGGAGAGGTGGTGTTCATGAACCAGGTGATGCACGATGGGACCCGCTGCAGCTACTCAGACCCCTTCAGCATCTGTGCTCGAGGAGAGTGTCTGGTATGTAATGAAACTACATGCATTCTTATTTTGTTAGTCATATAAATATATAATATATATTATAATATCATTTGTGTCAATAAGTTTTTTCCACATGTAAACTTTCTTTAAATTACACCTATCCTCTCCTCATATTAAGAAATTCAGAATCTGTTAATTAGCCAAATTTTATTTTATTTTTTTCCAAATGTTGAATTGCTTTTCCACTGCAAAGTCTATTCTTGGTGTGTACGCACTCATAGTTTCAAGCTTTTACGTCACACTTATGACAGTTGTATAGCTAACTTCTGAACAAGTTTGATGTCGTAAAATCCTGCTTATACTAAAGAATCTTGAGAAACACGGGGCCCCCAACGGGATCGATTCCACCTGCAGCCCTTTGCTGCATGTCATTCCCCCTCTCTCTCTCTCCCCTGTTTCCTGTCTACTCTTCAGCTGTCCCGTCTAAGAAATAAAGGCACAAAAAGCCCCCCAAAAATATCTTTAAAAAAAAAAAAAAGAATCTTGAGAAACACAAACTGTCATGCACAGAGAAACTTCCCCCCTACAGCAGATGGAAAGATAGAGAGTTTGATATAATGAATGTAAGTTATAAAAGATAAATGTGAGAGCAGCCTTACAGCATCGAAATGTGCACATACATCCTTATGCACAGTTAGTCACAATTCCAAGAACAGATATAAAATAAGAGATTTTAGGAAGGAAGACTATAATTATCACATATCTCCTGGCAGATTTCTCTCCTTTTGTCTCCTTTCAAGATGCTTCATCTTAATTAGCCTGTCAGAATTGAGTAGCACTTTTGCAAAAGCATATACACAGTTTATATTTGGGTCCAACTGATACATCAGTTTGCCAGTATTAGCAGTCCATATCAGTCTATCGCACATATACCAGGATCAGCAAAATCTCCAAAATGCACCAGTGTTAAAGATGTTTTTAGGGCCAGAAAAAACTTCTGGGACTAATGATTTAAAATGATGTAATTACATTGTTTGTCTGTTTTTAATTAGTGAAGTGTGCACTGTTCAGTGCACTGATGTTTGGAATAAAGGTCTGGTAAAATGTAAGATATCCTGCTTTAACTACATGTCTTTGTCTCAAGTATTTGATAACCACACACCACATTCAGCCAATTATATATATATATATATATATATATATATGCTTCCTTATATGGTTATCGACTTGACTCCAAAGATGTGATATCGATCTAGCCCTAGTTTATATAATTTAAAAACATGACGTTTCTTTTTTCACAAATTTTAATTTATCCCCAGAGATTGTCTTCCCCATGCAATGCACAGGTGTTAAATATCATCTGTCAAGTATTTGCCTTTTTACTACAGTGCCTTAACCTTTGTTCTAGTGTATTTTAATGATTAAAGTTGTACCCTCAGAGGGAGTTATGCAGATACTTGATTACAAAACTATAAATATTTCAATGGAAATACTCCCCACCGCTGCACTCTGCTCTCACTTAACATATTTTGTCTCAGGACTCACCTTGGATGTAAAGTTGAGACTTTAATTATTGTGCACCATCTGCGCAGTGTTTGGGCTACACTCCTGTTATGTCTGTGAGTGTTTCCAACATGCATCGCTGCATGGTGCAGCATTTTCTCAGTGCATCATTTTCCCTGTGGAGTAATCTCAGTCTGTGTAAAAGTCAAGCGCAGTGTCACCCTGATCTGATCGACAGTTTGCTTCTCCCCCTCGCAGCATGTAGGCTGCGACAAGGAAGTCGGCTCATACAAACAAGAGGACAAATGTGGAGTGTGCGAGGGGGACAACTCCCACTGTCGCACCGTGAAGCTGACGCTCACCAAGACGCCCAAAAAGAACGGTAATTATTGACTGCGTAGACAAGCAAGTGCTTAACTCAACAACTCTGCTTAAGATTGGTCATTAAATAGAAAGACTGTCACCATTTAAGCTCAAATCATTAATCCAGAGGCCTTCAGCACACCCAGTCTTCTGTGTTTGACCACAGCCGTGTCACACACTATTCTTAAACAATGGGCCAACATTTCTGTCCTGTTGTTTTGATTTAGAAATAATTGGCCATTATTACAGCCCAGAATAAGTTCCCATTGTTCAAGGCTCCCAGCTGAACCGTGTCTGCCTCCTTTTCTTGTCAGGAATGCTGAAAATGTTCGACATCCCAATAGGAGCCCGCCACATTGTTATTGAAGAGAACGAGACCTCCCCTCATATAATTGGTGAGTGTCTCACATCCTTTAAAACTACAGAAACATGTGATACTGTGAGGGCTGAGCCAGTTGATGGATATGTTGGTGTGTGTGTGTGTGTGTGTGTGTGTGTGTGTGTGTGAGAAGCCAGTAGCTAGGATTAACTTTGTAAGATTTGCTGCACCAAATTGAACTTTGTTACTTTGTAAAGTAGGAAATTAATCAAAAAGTTGAACCAAAACACAAAAATTTAAATAGCTTTGGTTTCAGTTGCCCGGTTTATGAGAAATGTGCGAATAAAATACACAACGGAAGCAAAAGGAATTTCATTGTGACACTTGCAAGATACAAAAATGTTACTTAAATAACTTAGAGAGCCTTAAACTTTCCAAAAACTATAAGCTTCATGCAAAAAAACAAAACAAAAAACAAATTTGTTCTGTGACAAGTAGAGGCAGTTTAAGGGCACAGTTTTTTACAATTAAAAAGGACTTTTGACCAACAGAAAATGGATTAATTTTAATGCAAAATTTGTATTACTTTCACCATATCAGTACAACGGTGTGGGAAGTGGGGATGTTGAGGGGGCTGCAGCACCCCCTGCTATCTGTTGCTTAATGTTTAAATGCAATGGCAAATAAAATATAATTCCTATACAGCTGTATATATATAAATTATTTCTATTCAACTCAGTAAATACCCTGATAGCACAATTTCAAAGCGTGAATAGGAACTGGTAGAGTCATAAATATTACGCATGCTATGTTTATTTTATCCTCACCTGTTATCACTAAATGGACTTCCTGTAATGAAAATGAAGTTTGCTCAAGTTTGCTCTCCAGTGCAGTGTAAAACGTCCTAAAATCGGACTAAAATCTTGATACTAAGCAGTAAATATATTTGATCCTGGCCATTCAAAGTAATGCAAAAATCGTTAGTCATTAATGTCACGCAGAGCTTAGTATGACAGCAACTGTGACTGACTTCAAGTGTCCCTGCAGCAATGTCATCATTGTGGCACCCAGCACTTCTATGATTTTCTTTCGTCCAACACCATGACTGTCATGTCTCCTTGACTGCCTCCAGCCTGATTGGCTAAATCTATTATTTTGTCCGCTGATCTCCTAAAGCAGCATTCGACCCTCTCTGCTGTGAAATTCTTTTTACTAATCATTAACATTTTTATTGAAATTCAGTCTGCAAATTGTACGAATGAACAAATCTCAAGAGCATGCACTGGCTCGTTCAGAGGGGATATTCACAGACTGCATTTATTTTATAGCAGCTCCTTTCTGGTGAGGCACTAAACCCAGAGAAACTTTTGGTTTTTGTTTGTTTTTGCAGAAATAAGGAACTAAAGATCAGACAGACAAAAACTTGCCTCTTGTTTTGCAGAGAAGTTAAAGGATTACATCATTTCTCCCGCGGGAATTTTAAACACTTTGTCACAATTACCACAGCTGATGAGTCACAGGTGCTGCTGATTTTCTGATGATGTGAAGAGATTTTTTTTTTTCCTAAATCAAACTACACTGCTGTGCTAATGATTTTGAGTTTGAGCAAAAAGTAGTTAAGCAGATGGAAAGCTAAAGTGGATGAGGGCTTAATATTTGAATACTTCAGGAGTAATTAGTTTTGAGTTGTTATAAAGAAGTGATAGACTCAGCAGCTCTCCTTGATAAGTAAAGCTCACAACAACCCCCCCTCTCCTCTCCTCTCTTCTCTTCTCTGGCTTGTATTAGCTCATGGGAAGAAGACATGACACACAACTTTGGA
>JAQFJA010000014.1:8547851-8561558 GCA_029874485.1 Naso brachycentron
CCAATGTGACCGCATGACATCCATAAAGACTGGCAATATGATGTGCTCAAGATGAGGGAATAACTAATGCACAGTCTAAAGGTACTAAGTTAACTGAACAGCTTGACTGTTCCACATTTTCACTTCAATATTTTAAAATGACAGCAGCGTAACGCTCATGGTTCGACTACGGGCTTAACATAAAGTTGAGAGTTCAAAGCAGAGGCATCAGAATATAAGCAAGTTAAGGCACGTCGTGGTATAATTTGGAAAGGATCAATGAGCAATGGTAACCTACATGATCTGTGTCCTTTGTCTATCATTATTGAATTCTGAATTCACAAGCAGTTGGATAGTGCGCCGCTAGTGAGTGTTGCTGCCGCAGAGAATTGTGGGATGGAATAATCTCCTTATCCTATGCTAAAGGAGATACGAAAGGATGCATTGAGCCACCTTTCCTTAGCATTTAGACAATTCGAGCAGCTCTTATCATGAACTACTTCGGGATCATTTCACTCAGTTAGGAACTTTCCTAAGCCAAAAGGACTATTTGACTGCAGCCCCTGTTTACACTTGGTTGTTGTAATGCGTCACAGGTGATGGGATTACAAGTAGACATGCTAAATACAAACGTAAATGACCACCAAGACGCATTGTGATCCAATCGTGGAAACCAATTGCTGGGATGCATTTGGCCACATATCTTTCATAATGTAAACAGTAATGTGTCCTGAATGTGTCTCACAGATGCATAGGCATAGTGATTAAATCTGAGCAAGAGTGGTCAGTTGGACACATTTGAGACACATCATGGACACATCATGGACACAGGTGTAAATGGTGTTGAGTCTTGCTGTACACTTGCGATGCGATTGCCTGAGACACGTTAAAACCAAGTGTAAACAGGCAAAGAGCGAGGAAG
This sequence comes from Naso brachycentron, assembly GCA_029874485.1. NCBI lineage: Eukaryota > Metazoa > Chordata > Actinopteri > Acanthuriformes > Acanthuridae > Naso > Naso brachycentron. The sequence continues at coordinate 8,548,753 of JAQFJA010000014.1, forward strand.
GAGGAGAGAGAAAGAAAAAATTATTTGGCAGAACTAGAGGGCATGGCCCTGGTACAGAAAAAAATAAAGTGAGAATCCTCCAAATTTTGTCTTTTTAGCAAACACAAAATAATTTCATCCTTACACATAATAATGTTGTAGGTGTTTGTTTAGAGCTACAAAGAGACTCAACATCAAGTGTTGACAAAAATGGAGACAACGAGAACTAAACAAACTAAACAGCTTCTTCTTTAGAGTCTGTATGAACCAGAGAAAACAGGTCCAACCCATTTACGCTGCAGCAGGAATTTGATCAAGAAAAACAGAAATTAAATGTCTGTATTTGCAGTGTTCTGGTATGAGAACAAACAGGTTAACTCTGACTTATGACCTGACAATTACAGTGTTTATGTTGCAAAGAAATGGGAAAGTGTAACAATTGTTGCAGTTATTTAAGTAAATGAAATAATAGTCTGACACTTATGACAGTTTATTGGACCCAGAGTGCCTGTTATGCTGCTGAAACAGCAACGAATAAGAGAAATACACACAGTAATAAATAATAAACATAAAATACTTCATCATGTCGGCACACGGTCCCTGGCCGCTCATTCAAGATTCACACAGTTAAAGTTTTACAAATCTGCACTCAGTTTTAAGAGAGTGTACATATGTAGGAGATGCAAATGTGCAGCGTTGGGTTTTCATAAGGTTAATGTATAAAAATGAGGCAGAATTTGCTGTAACAGTCACAAGTCTGCACAGTGGAGAATAATGTTATCGTTTCTTTCTCTTCCTCAGTGGACACCCCTGCACTGCACTCCCAGACATCTCATTATTTTGCATCTTTGTCACTCTTATTAAAGCCATATATCTTAACTGGAGGCCAGAGCCCATCAATGTGGTGGAATACATGTCAAAACATTAGCAACGTGTGTGAAACCGCGCTCTGTCCTGCACTCAGGAGAGCCATGTGCAAAATGAATAATTTATCCAAATGAATTATAATACCAGCATCTCCCCACCAAGGCTTTTGTCTGAGCGAGATTCCTGCTCACATTTCAGTTCATACCACTGGCCTTGCATAAACTAGATACCTCTCTGGACAGATTTGCATAGAAACACCCTGCAATGTGGTGAAAAGGGAGCAATTAGGATTCATGACGGCGCCTCCCCTCCGGATGCTCTGCTGCCATGTGAGACGGCAGCAGCTGATTGAAATGGAGGAGCATGGCCTTGTTCATGCGCCTCTCTCTTCCTTCTATCCCTCCGTCCTCCTGAGGGGGAAGCAGGGCCGACTCCAGCCTCTTGGTCCTCCCGCTCTCTTCCTCCTTCCACCTTTTCTCATTGTCACCCTCCTCCGTAGCACAGATTAGCCGTGGCTCAGGGCGAGTTTGAACTTTTGTAAGGAGCCTGAGGGAAGGAACCTCTCAAGCAAGCAGGTTAACAACATCATCAAACATGGTGTGATTAGTAGTTAACGGATGCAACGGGTCACATTGTGCAGTTGTTTGAAACAGGTGATGGAGTCTTTGCTGTTGATGTCTGGCTGCTTGGAGCGTGTGGGAGGTGTACGACACAAACGAGGCTTCCAGCTCGCAGAACCAGGAACAGATGGTGCTGGAAAATGAGGCACCTCTCAGAAGCATTGAAACCCCCTCCAACGACCCTCCCCACACGTCTCACTCTCCTCCAAACACACACACACACACACTGTGTTTTTTCTTCCTACTCTCTCTGTCCTCCATAAATGAACCTTTTCTTGCCAAGATTATTTAAAAGCACTTGTTATTGCTCATACAAGTGGCATGTTGCTTTTTTTAAAAATTATAATCAAACTGCTTTAAAAAAGAAGAAAGCTGCTGGAGGATGAGGAATGTCTGACATCTTTTTACTCATAGGGGGAACACGCGGCGCTTTGGGTCATCTGCCGGTATGAGTTTTTGTTCACCTGGATGGAGCCAGCAGATGGCAGGGTTGGGTCTGGGCCTCTCCTGGGAAAGTCTGCAGAAAGCCAAGGAAACAGTCACATTTCTTGAAGCACTCACTGGCTGTACCCCTTTAATCCACCACAGATAAATGGCAGAAAAATGCAAGAGTAGGGATATACTGGTATTTTATTATGTGTGATTTGTGTGACATGGCAGAGTTCTAGTGTTAAGGTGATTTTTCCAGTTATGGTGAAGTGATTTATAACAGGGTCTTGTACATTTTGGGCATAAATAGGCACCAAATTCAGCATGTCAGGAGCCCTCTGAAGATTGATGGACATCTTGTATTGTGCAGTAGGTTGATATGAAAGACAATGCTAGCCAAAATAACAGTACTGTAAAATATGCTAAAACAAAAACCCTTATGTGTGCATAATTTTTATGTGATTATCTTCAAAGTGTTTTTTTGGAGGTTTTGATTATGTAAAAATGAGGGAAATTCATTGAAAATTCGTGCAGTTTATGTGTGGCTTCAAGCATTCCTAGTGTCCCAAGTTAGAATCTTCATTCTGTCTGCCACAGTGTTATGTATGATTCTGCTACTAGGAGTCGCCCAAGTCAGAAATATTCAAATCCGTATCTTTAAAGGAGCAATGTGTAAAAATGATGTTGGGGCAGCCCCCCCATAACTGCTGCTCATTATGGGCTTTGCTGTAGCTCTCTTTGGCTGTAGCTAGTAGCTGCCGTTAGCTTGTTAGCTGATTTAGCCATGCAGCTGTGGCCCTATTAGCTGAACCCTGCCTGGATTGAGAGCTCAGAGCCACAGATGAGTGTTGATGAGACTCTTGGTAGAACCAGGACAGGCTCTGCAGCCTCCCGGCAAACACAACCAGACTGGGACTAAACGACCTCCAAGACAGACTGAGGCCAGCTGACAACAGAGATTTTAGTACCAAAGTGATTTACAACAGCTCCAACCAGGATTTTAACTCCAGGGACCATGACGACACTGCAAGTGGGAACATGAATAACAGTTTATTTCAACCAAACTAGAGTTGTTGACTGTTGAGACAGTTGAAAGACAGAGCGAGATGGTTTTAGTGAGCTTAAATTCTTTTGTTTCTTTAGCGTTTGAATGAAGTGTGTTTTATGCCGAGGTCAGAATACAAGATATTTTTGTCTGTTAAAACATTCACTGTGTCAGATTAGGGGATTAACGAGCCATAAATTCTTGCCATGTCATGGCAGAGAGACATGACAGACTATACGATCAGTCATCGTTTGCAGTCCACGAAGTACTTGACGTCACTAGCAAGGAAGTGCTCGCCACTGATCGATGGCTGCGTCCAATGCTCACTGATAGTTTCCGAGCCTACCCGACGCCCTACGTTTTCCTGCTCAGGCTGTTTTCGCGCTATCGCATAGCCTGACCTCGACATTAGATGAGTTGGTAAAGAAAGTAAGCTCAAGACAGGCAGCTTGCTGGTTAGCATGCTAATGTCAACAGATATTTGCAGTAGAATTCACAGACATCTTTAACATAACATCACAAGTGCCACTTCTTTACATACTGCTGGTTATTTTAGCTCATAATTCTGTTCATCATGTTACACATTGCCCAATCCCTTCACTGAAAGTCTATTAAATAAGACAAAAGTGGCTCCTTAGTGATCTTTTGCAAATGTTTAAGAAAAATGTACTCTTTTTTTATGGAGGGAACAAAGTAATAAGTGTTATTTTGTTTCATTGCTTTGTTTCATTGCTCTTGGAAAATGTGTGATTCTTTGTTTAATAACTAAATGAGAATGACGTAAGATAGGCCTACAGATTGTTGGCCATGACTCAAATGACCGTTTTAAATTTAGATTGGTAGATTATAGAGACAGCAGGGAGCTGATGAAGGGAGCGTTATATGATATCATGAAGTGTGTGTGTGTGTGTGTGATCTGTTTACATATTTATTATGTAGTTGCATTCAGTTCTGAGTCTAATGTGTGATCTGCACAGCTGGATGCTGTTTCTTCTTCTATATGGGGAAAATGATATTATGGTATCTTACTGTATAATCCCATGTGGGATGGTTTGATGCTCACTCACTGTAATGGTTTATTTTTGTATTATGCAAATAAAAAACAGCAGCAGAGAAGCGAGTCAAAGATTCATAGTGATTTAAAGCTCATTGTATAATTGGTTGAATAATGTATTCAATAAATGAACTAGTATTGCTTTTGTGTGAACAAGTAGAGCTGAAACACTGAAATGAGTCACGCTTATGAGAATAAAATGTTTTAAATTTTTCTCTCTTGAGTCCTGGGGTAGCTTTAGAATTTCAAAGATTTATTGAGCATGTTATTTTGGTTCTGCAAAAATGTGAGTTGAATGCATTTTTCTTTAAAGCCTGCATTGTGGCTGGCTCCATTCAGCAGACTACGGCTTGTGTTTCATTCCAGTCGTGTTTGCTCCCCTCCTGAGCTCCTGTCTCCTGCAGCAATCTGTCTGAAAAATGCATACATAACATCCTGTGAAAATAGCTTTCTGCAGGGACTCCACTAAAAAGCCGCACCGCATCAAATGTTCCTGTCATTCTCCGCTAGGCCGAGTTGATGGCACAACATTTGCATACTGCACGATCTGAGAGACAGGGAGTGTGTGTACGCTGAGTGTATCTGTGTGTATTAATGTACCACTACCATCCTGATTATTTATAAAGGGTCAGTTCACCCAAACTACAAAAAGACATTGTTCTTCTCTGGAAATATTACTTGTGGTGTGACTTTTATGAATATTTTATGGAAAGAAATGTTGCTGTGAGACGTAATGATAAAAAAGATCAGGCTGCAGCTGTCTGCATTAAGGCTCGACCGATATCAGTATGCTGATATTGTTGGCCAATATCGACCTATCACAGATCTATTGGTATTGGTGTATATGTTCTCCAGTATGCAGCCTTATTTAAATTGTTTTATGAGGCTGGAAAAAATACTTGGACTAGTGATTTAAAAGGGTGTAATTGCGTAGTTTGTCCAGCAGAGGGTAGTCCATTGTTGAATAACTAATAAGTGAAGGGTTTACCGTTCAGTGCACTGATGTTTGGAAAAAAAGTTTGTTAAAATATAAGACTCCTGCCTTCATTACAAATCTAGTACTTGATATCCACATTCAGTGAGTATTTTATATATATAATATCAGCTGATATATCAGGTAACTGCATTTTCTTGCTTCCTAATATGGGTATTTGAATTGGTCCCAAATATTCCATATCATATCTACATGCCTAAATATTTTAAGTAAGGAAGGAAATATGTGTTTATGTTGTTTGGGTGAATGATCCCTTTCAAAGAAGCATATTTAACAAAAAACTAAAAAGGTTGTCTTGAGTTGAGCCTATGTGATTGGCATTCAGCTCATAATTATGAACCATATCAAACCTGGCATGATTTATCAGAAGCTTGATGATACACGCCCTAATTAAATCATTTCCTGATTCCACCGGTGGAAAAAACAACCACCCAACTCCTGAATCTGTGTGCTGTTGGCCAAAAAGACAATTAAGGCAGAGGGGAGGGTTATTTCATTACAGACTCGTCTCCCTGGTGGAACAGGAGTGTGGTAGATTCGATTCTCTGGCTGTGATTACCCAGCCCTCGGCTATGAGATAGATTACTATGAATCAATTGTTTTCAAGGGGACTCTCGCTGGGGTGCTGTAGTAGTTAAAGACAAGAGGGAGTCTACTGAAAAAGCAGCCGGCCTTGGTTAAACAGACCATCAGGTAGTCTCATCGACTGTAAGCAGCACCTTAAATATTCATGCATACTTAAGGGCGAAATGGAACCAGCTGCGGTGCTCAAAAACAAACGCCCCTTTGCCTCAATATCTGCCACGGTTAAACGAGCAGTCGCCACGACTGGATGGGAAATGTTCAGTCTTGCTCTGTGTCATCCAATCAGGATTTAATATGTGCCCAAGACAATACTAATCACGCCAGGCTGCTCCTCATTATGGGTTTACGTAATGCCTGTGAGAGAACTCCAGGCCGTGTCTGCTATGTTAAAGACCAGAGAACAATATTTTACATCATGTCTACAAGTGCAAATGTGTAAAGGTCTGCCGCAACGTGCAAAGTCTGTCTGCTGCATGAGTTAGAGTTTGTGGTGCATCATAAACGGTGTCTTTTAATGGAGATTCTTGTTGTAGATGTATTGTTTTTGCAGAAATGATTGACATTTGAGATTTGAAAGATGTGTCATAAGTAGCCTATTTCTTTGTTTACTCCTCCCTACGTACAGGGTGACTTTACTGATCTGATCTGCCACTTGACTCACCTACTCCTGACAAATTCTTCCTCCCTCCTGCTCAAATTTTTTATTTCTCTCTGTGGCTTTAAAATGCATCTGTTCCACTGAAGGAAACTTGGATGCAGTCCCCTCCTGCCACCACCAACCCACCTCCCCGAGTGAAGTTCTTTTCTCTGACACATTCAATACCACCTAACACTATTGACCTGACATATTGATGTGAGGGAGCCTGACTGCTAAGAGGCATCTGGCCACAGCATATTGAGCATGCGGGCGGCTGGCACTGCAGCCCAGGAGAGAAGCTGTACGACATAAAAAAGCAGTACAATGGACTCATTTCACAATCAAACTATACAAAATATAACAAGTGCAGTAGGTCAGTCAGTATGTGAGTGTGTACAACAGGTGGCGCTAGATCACCAGTCATCATGCTTGAATCAGGGCTCTGGGCTGACATGCTCGCTAGCATCAGTGTGTCATGATGACACAGAGTGAGTGAAAACATGGGCTGCTACACTGGGTGCAGTGAGAAATGACATATTTCCCCTCTTGCTGACGTACTGAGGCTGACACTGAAAAGAGGCATACCACCCCCAACATACACACACACACACACACACACACATACACACATATGCACGCACAGATACTCTCACCAATCCCATCATGCTCTCTCCCTCCCCCATCCCCTTGAGGAATAAGAGGGGATTATGTCAAAGCAATTCAATTGTATGAGAGGAGGTAATGAACTCTTCCTTTTATCTATTCATTTACGTACTAAAGTATTTATTTGTGAGTGTTATCTGCAGATATCAATCTTAAATGTGAGGATGTAAAGATAAGACACTTTTGATGACAAACACACCGGCAGAAATATTAGGTCAAGAGGCTTTTTTGTTTCGGCAAAGACAGGTTTTGTGCCTTCCTCCTCCCGTCTTGAAGGTGGAGGACAAAGTCACAGTAAAGCATTTTAATTGTTCATACACATGGTGCACATTTTTTCCACTCCAACGATAAGACAGCCACTCCTTGTTTAGAGTTGGCCCTCTTCTATTTAGGTCAGTGGTCTGCAGTCCATTTCATGTTCTGTTGCCTCTACAGTGCCTAAATTGCCCAGCAGGCAGGTGCCATTAGAGCAGTTTGTTTGCAAGGTAAGCAGCTATGAGAAGTGACAGCAGTAGAATTACTAATGCACTTTGGCTGTCATTTCTCTCTGAAAGCCCCTGCAGGGAGGGCCTGATTAAATTGATATTCAACCTCCTGCATGTTGTGGGCCCAGGCTTCATTAGCATAGGGTTTAGATGACACAGAGAGAGGGATGGCATTAGTGTTGTAGGAAGCAGTTATACACTGTGCTGTAACTAATTTTCCAATTATAATGGGTGCCTACAATGTAGCGTATTAATGATTCAAATCACATTATTAACAGAGCATGTATGTTTAAAAATCAAGAGAGGATGTGTGGGAAAAAGAGGAGGCATTTCACTCAGCGGTGGCTCACAGGAAGTGTCAGTGCACATTAAAAAGAGATCAAAACAAAAGTAAGCCTTGTGTGAGCCGAGTGCCACATGATAAAAAGACATTTATAGCATCCTGTCAATGCTGACTGTATCATTATACTGCACAGATGAGGCACTGTGCACAAGATGGCATTAAGACTCTGTCACACTGAAAAGCAGCACATTGCATTGCAGGGGCAGGATGTAACTAAGCATATTTAAGTACAGCACACAAGTACAATTTTGAGGTACTTATACTCTGCTTGAGTATTTTCCTTTTATGCTACTCTCTACTTTGACTCCTCTACATACTAAAAGGCAATATTGCACTTTTTATTGCAAATCAAGAAACAATTAGTCAGCTCATTAGTCAATGCACAGAACATAATCATTTAAGTCTGTCTTAAAGGAAAACTTTTCATGGTTCCCGCTTCAAAAATGCAACAGTTTGCCGTATGTCCTTTGAAATGTTTTAATGATTCGCATATATTTGTAACAATATTGAGATTTGAACTGGTGGGCAAAACAAGACCAAAAAATTAAAGGCACTGTTATAAAATCAAGAATCTTTTTGATTTTGAACATTGTTGGATTCATTTGGAACAATGGAGGTAACAAAATATGTAACATGTTACACAGTGCGCATGTTTTAAATTTAAATGCTGGTGTGCAACAGTGTGTCATGGCAAAATATTAATGTGATCCACAAAAAAATACAATATGCATAGTGGAGCTGGAAAAAGGTCGCATTAAAATTTAATTCTGTTCTGGTATGACTCCTAAAATTAAATATTTTTAGCTTTATTTGCACAAATCAAGGGTCAGAAGAAAAATATTTTAACTGGGGTTTGTGAGGAAAGGTGTGTGTAGGCACAGACTACATTTTCATCTGAATCTTTTTCTTCATCATTAAAGAGATGCTATTAATAACCCTAACAGCTTGCAACATACAGTATAGTGTAATTTTCTGACACCATGTGTTCCTCAAAACCTGAAGTGTAATTTTCTCATCTAAATCAATACATAGAATATACTTACTCGTTCCTCCTGGCTCTTACAGGTCTTATTCGTAAGATTCCTAACTCGTCAAATACTGACTCTTTGAGTTGGTAACTCGGGCCTGCCACTGACCCAAAGAGTCAGTATTTGACAAGTTGGGTTTCCCAGTTTGTCAAATACTGACAAGTTGAGAATGAGACCCAGAAATCAACCATTTCTACAAAGTGGACCTTTAAAGCTAGGGTAGGCAATGTCTGGAAATCAAGCTAGCTGTAGCATGAGGCTCCCGAGGAATCAAATCTGCTGCACTCCCCCAGTGACACCAAAATAAACTGCCTACTTCAGCTTTAAATGTAGGTAACTCAAACAAGGAAGTAACTCCTGGGAATTTTAGAGAAAAGGGAAAACAACTTACACGGTAAGAATTTTGTATTTTGCTGTTTCTTATTCCTCTAAAATACCCCATAGGTACCTGGTACTGTACCAGATGCTCCCTATGAAATTTATTCCTTCTATCCTCAAATTCCCAATAGTTGCTCATTTATTCATCTTTACTTATTTTAAGTACCAGTAGGAACCAGTAAGTATTTGATATGTCCTGATTAATACCACAAAATTACACCCTTAGTTTGAGGCATTTAATATCAAGTGTCAGGAAAATTGCTAGAAGTCTTACCAAATCTCTATAAATCATAAAAAGGGTTTTCAAACACATTATTTGCACACATTAGGGGAAAGTAAATAATACATCTTGTACATGAATATTCCATCTTCTTTAAAATTCTGGTTAAAATTCTGAACAGTTCATGTGAGCCTTGCATAGTGTATTGAACCTGACTGGTCAGTGTGCATGTAAGTCATTTAACTTAAGCTTGCCGTGTACAGTAAAGCTGTACAATAATGCAGTGGGAGACCCATTGCTCACTGACCTCTCTTTAACCTGAGTGGCTGTTTCACTGGCCACACGCTGGGACAAGCTGTCCATCAAGTGGGCGCTCAGTCAGGACAAATGCAGCCTGACCCGAGCTGCTTTCGTGGGCGGACAAAACGCAGGTAAGACTGATGTTGTTTACAGCAGATTTAGTGTGCTGTTTATCCAGTTTCCTGGCAGCACGGATTCACAGATTAGAGAATTTATCAAGAACTATAAGCAAACAAGCACACACTCATGGTGTTAATTTGCGTTGTGATGTGATATTTAATGCAAATGAGTTTAAATTTTGTTTGCTGTTTTGATTTATGTTATGTGGCATGTAAATATTCTTCTTGACAGCATCTTCCCGGTAAAACCACAAGAAATCTGCACTCCCTCCAGCATTAACTGTATGTTAACATCACAAAACTGTGGTGAAAGCTGAGCAAATATTTAAAGTCACTGCTAAAGACATCATCACCACTGCAAATAAATGAATTGAATCCTGCTTGTAGCCTCCCCCCTCCTCTCACCTAAATGGATATTTGATCCCAGGGGAACACCTAGCGCTTTGCAATCTGTGCCGGCTTCCTGGTGGCGCTTCCCCATCTTTCTGAGAAGCAAGCACTGACTTTGAAGTCTGTGAGGCTGATGATAAATATGCTAATGTGTGTGGAGGTGACTCGACGTAGCAGATAGTGCTGTGAGGGGAAAGTGCCACCCATCATTTAATATATGGAGAGAAGGAAGGAGAAGGAGGCGGGGAGGATGGTGGAGGAAGCGTCGCGCTGCTGATAAGACATAGCAAGGATAAACAAAGGGGGTAAAAGAGCAGTTAAATTGTTGTTTGTCTGATTCAGGGCAACAATCTGTGGATATATTAAGCAAAAATAATTGTGTGTTCTGAACTACAAGAACTGCTTGGTCATACATATAGATAACCTTAATCAGAGGCATCATCAAAGGTGTCCTCCTGCATCCACAGCTATTCAAAGCCCCCCACCCCAAACAATCGTAGACCCTTGACCTTGTTCAACTTGTATGTTCCTTATACAATGAAGAAATATCCACATTTGTACTCATGCAGTGAACTGTACTTAATGGCTGTTTTAGAAAAGGTTGTTTGGCTTGTGAAAGCTTAAAACAAAACCATATTTAGTGAGAAGTTCTAAGTTTTAATTTTTGCAGTCATAAGAGACAAAATAAAATGATAAATATCAAAACTTTGGTCTCGTTTTCAAAGTTGTCATTTTTATAAGTTATGTGAACACTGTACTCCTCAAGGTAATTGTTGGGATCATGATGACGATGCAAAAGAAATGAAAAGTCAGTGATCTGATAGGTTGTAAATAAGCAGACTGTTTGGTCAGAGTATCTATGAATAAGAAAAACAGAAAGTGAGTTCACCAGGAAAGCCCATAATAATTAGAACGGGGAGACTGCACAGGGCGGCCATACCTGTCACCGCACACAAATTTTCTGTGTGACTTTCTTATTTTTTATATTACTTTTCTTATGTGCAAAGCCGTTGTTTTTAAAATAAACCAAGCAACTACTGTATGCTTGAGTCCCAGAAAAGATCCTGGTTATGGCAAATTAAATATATTTGAAGAAAGAAAGGTCGGTTTTCATGTGCTGGTGAATACTACTGCATACGGTTTTGTTTCTGTTTCTTCAAAGTTGTTTAAACTATTTTCTTGCTCCAGAGGGAGCTGCTTGAAGTCTGACAAGTGATGTCACTTAAGTCAACTCGTCAGATGTTGCCTCAAGTGATGTCACTTGAGGCAACATCAGTTAGGACTGAAGACAAGTATATAAATGAAAAAAAGGAACTCACCATGATACATATAGTCTGCTTGAAGCAAGGCTACAATAGCCACTTGCAGCATAACACATTGGAATCTGACTGCACTGCTGGTGGCCACACTGTTGCATTGTGGGTAATGTAGGCACTTTCTTTGACAAGGAAAAACAATTCTTTTAGCAAAACCATGGGAAATATCTGGTTCTGCTGCATCAATTTTAATGCTTTTTAAAAATTTTTAAGAGGGTCCAATAATGTTATAGATGGCAATGCTACATTTGTGTAGCCTTCTTTTAATCACCTCAGGACCCCTCACATTTATCTTGGGACTCTTGGATGTGTCTCAACCCTCACTTTTGAAACCACTGTTTTAAAACAATCTTTCCAACTATTGAGTGCAAAGGGGGAAAAAAGATCATCACTAAAGTCATATAAGCGTGACATCAGCTCTCAGACTGCCATGAATTATTTAACAGCATAAGTGAACCAGATTGAAAGAGATGCATATTTTTGAAAAAGAAACTTTCACATCAACCTGAGGCTGAAAAAAGTACATGTGCAAGTTAATGGAATTCTGCAATTCATACATTTTATGCCTCTGGGCTTTTTTTCTGCTATTCTGTGAGCTCCTACCACTGTTTACGCCTCTGAGTGAGACCTTCTACTTGGCCCTCTCCTTGCGTCCTCATGTCTGTAGTGCAGTGAGCGCAGAGCTCCGTCTCTCAGTCTGAACACAGATTTGATAGCCTCAAGGTGACAGCAGCAGATCTGTTGCAGGTGTCGGAGGCAACATCAGGGTTGTCAGAAAGCATCTCGCCACACGTCTCAGATCTCTGAGCAGCTCAGACATATTTAGGATACAGAAAAACAGGCAAACACTCAAAATTCTTGGCACATGTCTGAATAAAGTGTTTGGCAAAGATAAAAAAAAAGTAGCAGTTTTTGTTGTAAAAGATACTTGCTGCAATCTGTTCTGCGGATGGATCTCAGGCATTATCAGCTTGTGCATCTTAAGGCTGTCGTTGATATTAATGCCACGAGAGGAGCTTTCCACTTCAAGTGTGTGTGGACAGGCTGTAGGTGTCACTGTGGACGTGGCTTTGAGCTCCACCAGTCGTGGCTGTTGGAGTCCAGAGCGCCACCCAGCCCCCTTTGTAGGGGACGTCGTAAGTCAGATGTTCAGAATGCATGGGGCATTGTCTGCCTGGATGTTCGATGGGCTGGCAGCAAAAGGTGACATCTGGTGACTAATGTGCTCAGATGTGAATGCTGCTCCCTCAGTTCTCTGGGCAGCAGCTGCTCTGCAAAGGCATAAATGAGACACGGGGAGCGAGGAGAGAGAGAGAGATAGGGGAAGAAGAGGTGGTCGCCAGGCCGAGGTGGG
>JAQFJA010000014.1:8612044-8625344 GCA_029874485.1 Naso brachycentron
TGAAAATGTGCCTCTGCTGGCATGGTCATGGTTGACTAGCAGGGAGAGGCAGGTCTCCCTGTTATGCTTTGATTATTGGCTCTGGAAATTCCTTCCTCTTTCCTTTTAAAACCAGCAGATTGTGCTCATCTCAGCCTTTAATCATTTTTTCCTCCCAATAGTAATGTGTTCTCCTTCCCCTCCCTGGATTCCTCTGTGTATTTGTCCGCTCCCCACCTTTCTTCCCTCTCATTGCTCTCTCTCTTTTTTTTCTGATTATGAGAAGGAGGAAGAAAAGATAAGGGGAGGGAGAAAATGCAAATACAGGTCCGTGGATCTTTTCTTGTGACAGATCAGGCCTCATTACACCCACCTCTCCTTTGCAATTGGCTCGGGACCATCTTCCCTCTGTTTCTCTCTCTCCCTTGCTTGTCTCCGCTACATTATAAAGTCTTTCACCTCTAGTAAACCCTCCTCTGCTCCCGGGCCGGTGAAACGGTGAGAACAGCCAGGTCACCAAAGAGGAATCTCTGGCTGCAGGGCACGAGATTTGCTTTGCAGATGAAGCAGGACAGGAGTGGAGGAGGTAGGGGGGCATCATTTTTATGTCTGCGGTCAGACGGTGCAGCATTTCTTTGCTTTAGCGCTCTGCCAGCAGCCTACACCTCTATCTCTATCTCCCTCGTGGGAGTTGCTACCACCTTCTCGCTCTGATAGGGAAAGACTGGAAACAAAGGAAGAAAAATACAGGCGCCCTCTTGGGCTGCTCTCGCTTTTGAAACAAGATATACTGTAGAGACAGGAGGAGGATGAGAAATAATATTGTGGCCATCAATTTACGTAGACCCACAGAAGCATCAGCTTACTCTTTTGAAGTTAATAACACTGAGTATTTAAAGATGGCCATCATGGTTTTTCATGGTTGTGGTTGTCATTTCTTTTAGTAATAACAAGTTAGCTACAGGAGAGCTTTTTTTCCCCACTTCTTTTACTCATCATCAAACAAAATGACAATTTTGGGAACAAGATTTTGGGAACCAAATCACATGACGTTTTTTTTTACTGGCTACCACATTACACGTTAGCTCACCAGCTAGCTTACCAAGCTATGACCAAGCATTAGAAAAGTCTTTCTTACAAAAGTTTAGTGTGCCACTTTGTGATGGAACCGACTGTAACTGAATATTATGACCCGCAGAGGTGGGAAGTAACGGGGCACAGATACTTTGTTACTGTACTTACGTAGATTTTTCAGATATTTGTACTTCCTTTTGTACAACTTTTGACTTTTATTCCTTACATTTTAACACAAATATTTGTACTTTCTCCTTCTTACATTTTCAAAACAGGCTTGTTCCTTTAGTTTTAATGCTTTTGCCTTTTGACTGTGCTCGGGACGTTCTACCAAGACTCAGCAATCAACAAAATGCCCGGTGCATTTAGGAACAGCTCAGACAAATCCTACTGATTCTACCTTAAAGTTTGATACTCTTAGCATGATATTAATATGATGTGAGGTTTGGTTAGATTTGCACAGAAATAGCCGGTCCACTTAGTGTGTCCTTTTTTTTTATTTTACACAAGTAAGCCTACTTTTTACCCAAGCCTTTAAATGAACCTTTAAAATCATTTTTTCTCAATTGAAACAGAAGCCTTTTTGTGATCACTTCATTCATATGTCTCACTTGTTACGGCGATTCACAATACAAACAACTGATGCTAGAGGGCAAACACATCGGGAAGTTATGCACAGCGGGAAGTAAATTACCTGCGTTTGCTTGAATAAGAGACATAATTGGTAGTTGCTGTGATGCTGATCTAATAGCACACAACTTGTACACGGCTGCACTCTTCTGAGTGTGTTTGCCTACGTGTGTCTGTGTGTGTGTGTGTGTTGTATAGGTTATGTGTATGTGTGAGCGCGAGGCTCCACATAATTACTGCTGCAGTGGTTAACTAGGCGCCAGCGTTTGTGTTAATCAGTCCAGAGTGAAGAGTGGGGAGCTAACTGAGCCGGTGTCTCATACTCTCTAAATGTAACACGCTAAAAACCATTATCTCTAAACCTGTAATCATCGCTGCAGCGCTCATTCACTGCGGCGATACACTTGATGTTTGTATGTGACTCTGCTAAATGTAATCATTTTATATGGATGTCCCCAAAGACCAGCAGTGTGTGTTGTGTCAGTATAATTCATAGTGTACAAAGGCATCATAACCTTACTGCTGTAAATTACAAGATTAGGATAATACTTGATAAAAGGCTTTATGGTGATTTGCAATAAACAGCCCAAGTTTACGAGCTTCATTCAATAATTATTCCTCATGGGAATTAGGGCCAGATGGATATTGGATTTTTGAGGCTGATCCTGATCCTGGTATTAGGGTGGAAGAAAATTCCGATATCTGATATATCGACTGATCATCTGAATGTGGTTATCAGATAGTTGTGACAAATACCTGTAATGGAGGCAAGCTATCTTACATTTTAGCAAACTTTATTACAAAAATCTGTGCACTGAACAGTAGACACTTCACTTATCAGTTACTAAATAACAGACCACCCTCTGCTGCTTTTTGCTTTTTTTTTGCTTGAAAAAAAAAGTTTTTATATAAGAACATATGAGAGAATATGTAAGCCAATACTCTTATATCTGTCATATATCAGCTTATAATATGGGAAGGCATATACTGGTGATTCGGGCCCCAATGGGAATGTTGTATTAAAAGTGGCACAAAACACAAATTAAGTTTACATTGATTTATGCATTCAGTTATCAGTTGTGTAAAGTATTTTTGTTGTTGCCCCAAAATTGCATTTTGTACCATCTCTGTCCACGCTGCTAAATCCCAGGAAGCATCATTTTGGTGATTAGCAAGTCAAAAGACATCCAGACATTAAAAGGTGATACCAGGCAAAATTTTGGATAAGATTAGATAAAATAAAATAGACATTATTGATCCTGCATAGTGGAAATTTGCATTAAGTTACGTTACAGCAGCTCAAGAAAAAAATACCGGTAGAAAAAGGAATCAGTAATAAATACAGAAAATATAAACAGTATAGTGAATAAAACAATAAAAATATTAAAACGTGAATTGAACCATCTGAAACGCACAGGTTATGTACACAGAGATTTGGAATGCACAAATAGAAAACAAGCAGCAAAAATCTCATTATAAGGAGATTCAATTGCACAGTATGGTTTAACAGTAAAAATATGAACATAGTGTATTGCACAAGATAATTGCACATTTAGATGTCTAGAATACATTTAATTGCCATATCCTCTGTATGTCAATGACAGTATTAACATGTGTTGCTATGATCAACTTAATGTATCCAGTCACATAATAATAAACGGATTAAAGTATAACAAAATTATTCTTGCAAAGAATTTTTTAAAGACTAATGAGTTGTTGACCTTTTAACCTTAACTCCAGTAAAATAACCCAATTAAAGTGTTGCATGGCAGTTGCAGAAGTCAGTATCCTCTCAATTAATTTGTTCATCATCATGTCATTAGTGCAAATGTAAAAACGGCAACTGTGAGGCGAGATGTTGCTGCGTCTTTTAAACACAATCTTGTTTTATCTGGAAACCTGCTTCTATCCTCAAACTCTTTACAAACCGCTGCATTGTTGTTCATACATTTGCTGTTCCAGCACTCCTTCTTTGACTTCGAGTTCTTTGTCGGGGGTTTTTGAAAAGCAGAAATGGGTATCTTGGTTGATCTTGCATGTCCTGAGTAAATCAACAACAGGAAGCGCGTGAAAGAAGGCGTTGTGATTTGTGTGTCAAGGTAACACCAAGCTGAAGTGGAGCACTGAGGGAGGCGAAGTGGAGGTCAGAAGTTTCAGAGATGGTTTTCATTTGAGAACATAAATGAATGATTAAAATCTTTCCTTTTCATACAATTCTGCTTTTGTCTGCTTTTTGAAACTTGAAATTTATTGTTACATATCTGTCAAATGATACATGATTTTAAAAAAGTAGAATTTTGAACATTTTTTGGAGGTAGTTTGAAGTTTTTAAGGTAATTTTCACTCACGGACAGCATATAACACAGTAAACACAACATAGATTTGCATTTTTATGTTACTGAGTTACTGTAACACCATAACTCACTGCTTCCCTTTTTCATCAAGGCCAAAAAAAAAAAAAAACCCTCTTAAAGCCCTCTTTAATCCTTTCTCTGTGCCATTTGTTCACATGCTGTATGACCGTATGCATTCAAAACCTCCTGTATTTACCAGTTAAAATGCAAATGTGTCTCTCTGGGAATAATAGCCCCAAAAGAGCTAACTGGGAGCATGGACAGCCTGCGGCTCTCAAGAGCTTTCCCCACAGCGTTGAGAGCAGAGCCAGGTGAGAGTTTCCCCCCAGGTGTCCCTCTGCTTTGCTGTTGTCCAGGCTTAGCGGGTGGCATACAGCTCCCACCACCCGTCTGACTCATGGCCACTTTCCACAGGGTGACTGTTCCTCATGCAGCCGATAAAACCCGCTGCTGACGAGGGAGGAATGAGAGTGTCCAGCTCCAGTGGCTGCAGCGGCACCGGGGAATTTGACTCCATGAGGACCCAATTAAACCAGGGAGGGCCTCTCTGAAGGAATAATAACAATGATAAATGCATCTCTGTGGCAGGCTTAAAAGAAGCAGGGAGAACTGTTTTATTGTGCTGGCCTGTCTTGACACAATTTACTACAAGCTTCTGTTTTTTGCAAGATGAGGAGGTTGAAAACTCACCTTGTCACAGCCTTTTCTCTTAGTGTCATCCTCTAAACATTTTGATGACTTTACGCAACTTAAAACCTTATCTGCATGTGCTTTTCATTGGCTCAGAAGGTAGTTACTCTTCCGAACGTACAAGTAATGTGTGCATGTTTATCTGTTTGTGTTTGGAGTTTCACAACCGGCATTAACGGTAATGGTGATATTAAAAATCAAATATTGTGTCAATAATACAGCGCCTCTTAAATGATCTGTATGTTTCTGTTCTGACTTTGTCAAAGTAGGTGGCGGTGATGCTACTTAATGCTGGTTGCTGTCTGCTATTAAACAATTACCAATCGTGGTTATTAATTAATTGTTGCAATTATTTAAAAGGTAAAATTATCGAACATTTTCCCGTTCCAGCTTTTCAAATGTCAATGTTTTCTGTGTTTGTATTTTCTGTGCTTTTTGATTAAACTATATAGTTAAACAATTTGGGGTGTTTGTCAGACAAAACAAACAATTTAAAGATGTTAATTTAACATTTAAAAAAAAATCAATAATGCAATTAAAAACAACAACTTAGATCCCCTTTCAATTTCTTGAAAAAAGGGGTATTTTTTTCAAGCTGTAATGTGAAATTGAAAATGTTCTATTTTATTTTTAAAACTTTTTGTTTTGAAAATGATAAGCAGCCTCTTGAGCCTTAAAGTGTATTTTACTCTGTCAGGTGGTAATTCAGAGAAAAACTACTTTAATTAGATAACAGGCCTCAGTATTTCAGATTTGCACTTTGCCAGCAGTTTGTCAATTACTGCTTGTGGTTTCATACTGCCAGTCAGTCTTTGTCTGGGCGCTCGAGCCTCCTCCTCACCGCGCTGCAGAGCCATGTTATTGTACTTAAACAAATCAATTCTGTTGCAGTTGAGCTTTTTTTCCTCCATCCCTCGTCATTATGAACTGTTTGCAGTGCAGAGCACATTGATTTTTCACAGCCCTGGAAAAGCTGTTGATGAATAGCACAGAGGTACTATCTGGGGAGAATCTGGCTTTAGAAAGGAGGCACCCGGCGTCAACCCCCTCCTCCTCCTCTCCTGAACCCATTGAGCCTCCAGCGATCCACCACTTTCTTATTTCAGAGAGCGGCACTTCCAACAGGGCCGAAATGCTGCCTGAAAGATCCTCCAATGATTTAAAAAAAGGGGATTTTAAAAAAAATTGTGTTAGTGCACAAGGGACCGCTTCTCCCGCTGAAAGTGAAAATTCACCTTGTGGTTAGACGGTCTTTATATACAGAGCACAGCCTTGTCCTGTCAACCTGAGCATGAGCTCAGGTGAGTACTGTGGAGTTCTGATCGGAAATACATGCAGACACCTGATGAGAATTATACTCCAAGGATACAAATAAACTTTAAGATAGGGGGATAAAGGAGTGTTGGGTGGGAATAATGGCATTTGTCACATACTTACTGTACACTGTACACTCCTGTATACTATAGATTCCTAAAGCCAGAGCAAACACCCTCGGGCTTTTTTTAATTATTTCTCTTCTTATACAATCTCAATCAACCTAAAATTTCAAAGTTCAGGCTATGAGGAGTGGAGCTTGTCAGCGCTGTCAAACTGTTGAGTGGTGCGCTCTGTGAACAAAGGAAAAAGTGTAAGTGAAAAAATTGTCATTACAAGAACAAAGACAAAGGCAGAAAATTTATTATACTTTCTAAGAACTCTGCTGCCTTAAAAAGCTCAAAACCACCTTAACTGGGACCTTTTATTCAAAGAGGGGTCTAGGAATTTAGCTGACATTAAAATCACCCTTTTATGAAGACCAATATCTCTTTGTACATTCAGAATTGATTTTTCTTCCCCCATTTAAGGTCTTATGCAAAATAAAGTTACACTCAGTCTCAGCAACTCATTATAGCATTGGTATTACTGTAAATGTAAATATGCAAGTGTTTTTTCTGTCAAATGGCTGCAGACAGAGGCACGAGTGATTTATGGAACAATAAGCCACGCTATGCATATTATGCTAGTAATTACAACTACTCACAATGATTAATTCACTAAGGAAAATCAAGTGTCTGTGTTTAGTTGGTTAGGCGAACATAGATAAGACATGATTATTAACTGTGAGATAAATCTAATTTTCTCTTTATTTCAAACCATTATTTAAGCCCTCCATAATATTCAGGGTTTTTGTATTAAGTTCCTAACTGGCCTTTATTTAATGGTTTTATGAACTTCACCATTAACTAACGCAGACATTTCCAAGGCTCTTTATGTCACTGGGCATAGGTGCATGAGCTCTGCAAGCCCAAGCTAAGTGCAAAGTTACAGTGAAGGCCTCTCTTAATAGGCTTATCTGTCAATCGGGAGTGAATTGTGAATGTGCCACGGCAGTGAACCCACTCTGTGCTGGATGTTTATGATATCATACAGATCATGTGAAGTATCGGTTGCTCTTTTGATTCGTCCTTCATGTGCACAAGAGCGTGAAGGAGCTTATCTGTGTAGGGAAGATGTGTTTAACGTCAAGGAAGGTGCAGATGGAAGCAACTCGGTGCCCAGGCGAAGCTGTGAAAAGCAAAATCATTGAGTGATCTTGATTTTCAGGCAAAAAAATAAAATAAAAAACATGCAAATGTAATAATTTAGAGTTTGGAGATTGCAGCACTGACTGATGTGTTTTCTTTTTTTCCCCCCTCTGGTTTCCCTCAGAAGACGTGAGGTGCTGAAGTGTTTCTCCTCCTGGTGTGTGAATGGGTGGGGGGGTCCTCCGTGGTGCAAAATTAAGGATTGAAGTCAACGCAGGTGAGTCATTTTGTTTCTGTTTCACGTATGTGATGGGACCTGCAGAGCCCAGCAGGTGTCAGGGCTGCAATTTGTTTTAAGTCATGTGCACAAATTTGAAAAGTACTCTCTTAAGAAAGTATTAGGTACCAGTTGCTGTGGCTGATCAGTTACTGAGGAGCACCCAGCATGTTAGCGGCAGGCTAGCAGCTTTAGCTTTGAGGTGCTAGTGAATTCACTGCCTGATGCTAATATTGTTAGATACTCGCGTTCTTTTATTTGTCTATTTAATAAAGCTGTAGTGCTACATTTGGCTGCTATCAGTTGTGTTCATATCCTTACCATTGCTTGTCCTACACTTGCTATTTAAGCTTTTCAAAATGAATTTACTCTGTTTACATCAGGTTAAACTTAAACTGAATTTTGACTTTCAAATTTGATTCTTTTGATCCATTGCAACAGTAGACAGTGTTGATATTTGAGGAGATGAAGCTGGAGAGTCCAAGATAGAGGAAGCCCTTGTAAAGTTATACTTGTGCTAAACAATCCTTGTGTACTCGATTCTCCTTTTCCACCAACAACGCAAATAGTGCTCCATTAGCAACAAGGCTAATGAGCTAGCTGGCGAGTTAGCTAGGTGTGAAAGCATCAGTAACTCTTTTTACAATACAAAGAACAAAATGCCCATTGGAGTGAATGGGACAGCTAAAATAAAATAACAAGTAGCCTAACTTATAGGGCTATTGTGGCTGACTAGCACTCCTAGCTCCTAGCTTGTTATCATGTTAGCCAGTGCTTGCTAGCTACAGAAGTTAACAACTAGTGTTGAGGGTAGTTAGCGCAAACTCTAGCATCTGTTACTCATGAGAGGTTCTGTAAGTGTGAGAGCAGCTTTTAGGCCATTTGTGTGCAGTAAGAGAGTAATTTAAGAGCACAAATTAACTATCAGTGTGTACAAATTTATATCTTTTAGTCGAATACCCAAGATTTTCCGGGCTCTGCTGGGACCTTCTTTTTAATCTGGGATGTCACTTTGTCTGAAATATTTCTGGAAAAGATGTTATGTCACGACTGGAATGGAACAAATATTGTTACTGGAAACAGATATGTATCTGGCGGCCCCATCACCACAGTGATTTAACAACTACAACCTTGTTTGCTCGGACATGCTCTGTCCACCACTGTGCCGGAATATCTTTGGTAAACATTTAATAGCAGCAGTTTGTGTGTGGCCGGCCTCTGCTCACCTCACAGAGCATGCTGATTTTATTAGGAACTCCTGGGGGGCTGCTGAGTGCTGAGTGCTGAGATGTTGCGCCTGTGTGTTGCCGACATCCAAGTTCAGTCTAACAAATATCAAACAAGGTCATGATTATCCTCTTTACCAACAAGCCGAGGTTCATCCTTATGCAATATGTATCTCAGGGTACATTCCACTAAAAGGGAGAATTATGTTGTGGAAAGCGAATGTAATTGGTTCGTCCACTGTATTATACAATACAGCTATGGCTTGATGGATTAAGAATTGGGACATCCAGCACACACACACACACACACACACACACACAGAATAGATAAGAGTGGTTAATCTTGATTAGAGCTGTGTGAATGCTGAGAAATATGGTGCCCTGACAAACATCTGCCTGCCACACAGCTGAGTGGGATAAACCAAAGTGATTATTGTGGAAATGTCAGGCGAGGTAGACAGCGAGAGCAAGTAAAAACGAGGGAGGGGATATCACATGAACAAGGGGCATGACATGAGTGCTTCACAGTCAGTTCTATCTTTCACTCTTTCACCCTCTCTGCGGCAGATTTTTTCATTCCCACTGTCGATGTCAGGTCACTTTTGTGGAGGGAAATTCTAGCTGGGTTTGATAGAAAGGCTGTAATGAAAATAAATTGCAAGTCTTTATTGTTGTGTTTGAGAGTAGGGATCTATAAGGTTGATTGCCAAATACAATCTCTAGCAATTAAATGTAGATTTTTTTATTGATAAAGCCTAATTTATTTTTTTCAATTATTTGTTTAGTCTATAAAGTGATGTTGATCACAGGTATATAGAACACAATGTGACATTTTTTAAATGCTAGTTTGGTCCGACTAGAAACTGAACTGGAAGCAATAGGCTTCAGGGACATAAAACAGAAAGAAACAGCAAATGTTTACATTGAGAAACAGGAACCAATGAAAGCCTGGCGATTTGTTTTCTAAACAAATTACTAAATTTTTGGCTTTTTCTGTCAATCGACTAATCAGGCAAGCAAGTAGTTCTTTTAGCACCAAACAGTCCTGGAACCCAGTTTCATATCAGTTGGTTGATATCTGAAGGTTGCCAGGGTTTGTCTTTGTCTCTGTTGAACCTTAATGAATAATTGCTTTCTTCTGTGAAATGTAAAAGGGGCGCAGACATTCTGTTAACCTCGCTAAAGGAAGAAAAAGAGGGCAGGGGAAAAAAAATCCCCTTCCTGTCAGTGGTCTTTCTTTCTCTCTGTTCTTGTGAGATCTGGAACTGATAAGTGTGAGGCCTCTGGTAACTGAACAGGAAGGATGGAGGGCCTGGCCTCAGAGCCCCAGCCTCCGCACACATGTCCACCTCCCCTGCACGAGCAAACAAAGAGATCAGAGCTGCCACTTCACTTCAACTTTCAAAACATTTAAGCCTATTAGAAGGATTATCATTACTTGTTGGAGTGAACTCTTGTTCTGAAGAGATATCTGTTGAATATAATAACGGGGAGGCGTTTTGATGAAATAGACCTCGGCCAAATTAATGCTTGGCAGCGGCTTCGCACCCAGGCACAATCACAACACCCTTGTGCTACTGACCAGTGTTAAGTCAAGTGGAAGTACTTTATTAAAACAAGCACATGGCGGAGCAGTGAGAGTATAACATTCAGCCCTAACACCAAGAGGTCTGACTGACAAGCTGTTCAACTGATAACCGTGATGGGGCTGCTCTAGTGTCTATACATAGTTGTTTCCTGAAGCAGGTGCTTTGAGGGGAAGAAACCACAAGCAAAGCGCAATGTGGAAGGAACTTTCACTCCACAAAATGTTTGTGAAATATGTGAATGAGCTGTGAGTTGGAAAGATCAGTTATGTGAGTGAACTCAGAAAAACAAAAGAAATTGTCGCGAGCAACTTTGGAGAAGTTGTCGTGCCAAGAGAACAGACAGGACAACATTTGTGAAGTATTTGCTGCATGAAAACAGAAATTACAGACAGGCTATCTGTAACATCAGGGTTATAAACAACACACTGGCCAAAGTTAAGGAAAGATAAAAGCACCTGGAAAAGAAAAAACACTATCTGTTATCTTAGTAATGATTATCTTCAAGGGCAAGACTTCTAGGATTGTTTAAAATGCACAGATAACAAGTTAAAAACAGTGGAAAAAAAGCACTATTCGACTGTCCATCCCTGTTGTTTTGCAATTTCAGTCACATAATTTTTATGTAAACTGGGTGCTTTTTAAGCGCTCTTCATAAAAATGTCTTGCATTAATTTGCATAATTCAGCTTCAATCCTGCTCTGTGTCATTGCTTTTGCATCATTTTGTCATTGCTGTTTGTTAACATGGTACGAACAATCTGAATAAGTGCTATAAAAAAATTTTTTATGGTACTTTTACCTCACATTTCCGGGACATTTGCTCTCTGCTGGTGCATTTTATTCCTGTAGATAACAGATCAATCACACATGATATAACATGATACCAGGATTTTAGACAGAAGATGTTCAGTTCCCATGGATACAGTACAAAACTATTTTACTTCCCCTAACATCCAAAAGAAAGGCCCCTTTTACGAGACTCTTACACTGTTTCACAAACAGTAGTTTCAGTAATTTAAGTGTAGCGCAGCCACAAATCACAGCGTTTCTGCGCAGATTCTCCCAAACGTCTCGCTCCGCTTGTTACCAGCAGCTGGATGTAACAAGGTTAAATTTCAGCTTGTGAGAGTGTCCAAAACATTTGGGGAAATGCAGAAACCCACTTAAACAGATAATAATCATGCAACTTGTGTAAAAGTGGCTGCAGCTGAAAGTAAATACAAGGCACGTTGTCACAACAAAAACCATGTGGAATGGACTGATTGTGTCTTAATAGTGAACGATAATTAAAGATTTTACTCAAAGTTTTTGTGTCTTAATGACAGAGATGATGCAGACTTTTAACTCAAAGGTTAGACAGATGAGTGTAAAGAGGATTTTCCTGTGTATTGCTGTGTATAACTGGGCATGACTAGATTTAACTGGGGCCAGGTTGCCTTCTCACAACATCCTTGAGATCTCTCTATCGTCTAATCTAGATGGTTTTTCCTCTGTACTTTAACGCTTATATGGAATTTCGATCTGATCCCATCTTGTTCTCTTCACAATACCTTCACTCGAAAAGCAACTTTGGAAATCTAGTGCATATCTGTGTGAGGGCTCAGACTGCGGAGGAGATGTTCCGGGATGGTATCCTTACCATGAAAAAGTTTGAGATAACGTTCCTGGGTGACAGCTGAATTATTAGCCCATTAGTCACTGGAGGGAGAAAGAGGTGGATGAACATGGCATCTGTCAGCAAAGCGCCTCTTTTTTTTTCCTTTTTTTTTTTTTTTTTGCAGATAGCTTCCCCTAAATGCTGACCAGGATTCTTGTAAGTCTCCCCAACTGATGTAGGAGCTGGGGGGCCGGGGTCAGGGAGCAGAGCTGGAGCCTTCCTGGTGCTCCTCTGCTGCTGATGACCCGGCTGCCTGTCGTAGGAACAGAGCAGCATAACACAGAGGCAGAACTCAGTGTACTAGACTAAAAATAGATGTGGCGTCAACCCTGCTTTCCCATAGACACTTTCAAATGTAGACGCACGCGCTTTTGCCTCTGCGTGCACCCTATACCGGTGTGGGCGCACGTCTTCTGAGGCGATCGTAACCACTAGTGTTAGTCAGCGACATGCCAGAACATGCTTGATTGACAGGGTGACAAGAGGGGTACAAAGTGTCTGTGTGTTCGGCACAGATGTTCTCTGCAGCCCGCTCAGACGGTCTGAGTTGACGTACAGCAGGAGGAAGCCATTAAGCAGCACTTGGCTCCAAGATGAACTTCCCTACTGCTCTGTGACCCTGTTGAATCTCTGAGCCTTCTTTACATCTCATGTGTCATCATATGAGCTATCTGCCTGGCTCTTCTCAAATGAAAAAAATTGAAGAGCGGCAAGCAAATATAGTAGCGCTTGCTGCCTTTTTTGATGCGAAATGAAACCCGATATCCCTTTGACATGCCTTCCACGGATAACTTGTCAATTTCCAGCTAATGATGAATAGCCTGAATGAGCTACGCTTCACAAGCCAACAAATTAATTAATGCCATGGCATAATATGTTTTAAGAACACTTGGCATTGAGATGCTGTTGGCTTGTGAATGGTTTACCTTGATGCTGCATCTTGAATTACAACCATTAACAAGCCTTTCTTCTGGCTCACACTGAATATTATTGCGGCTCCTTGTCAGTGAAAGCTGCCACTGTGGTCTCATGAGCTTGGTACATTCTTGCTGTGAAAAATAACTCAGCAAGCTTGACTTGACTACGCGCGTCCTTTTCTGAATGTTCTATTTGTTATACGCCTGTTTAAGGCTGGTGAAATGATGATAGTGGCAGCGTGGCAGGGCCTTGAATTAGGGCATCAGCTGATCTGACTGCCATTCAAGCAGTCCAGTTTTAACGTTTTAGCATTTACAGCTGGAGGACAAATATAAATCCAGATCTGTAAATGCCTCCCAAGCATTTGTATAGCTTTGTGTTGCTTTATACCTCTCCCCCACTG
>JAQFJA010000014.1:8723832-8735369 GCA_029874485.1 Naso brachycentron
AAACTTTTGACCTGATGATAAAATATAAATGGATCATCAAAGTTATTGCATTTCATCCTGAGGGAGACAAACGTGTCTGAAACAAATTTCATGTGAATCTATTTAATAGCTGTATCTACATTTCAGTGTAAACTACAAATGTGAATCTCATGGTAGCGCCACCTAGTGGAGGAAACCACAGGGATTACCAATCACACTGTCAGGATTCGTCATCTGGGAACCATGAAATTCTGAGTGCCAATTCACAGACAGCTCGTGTCCACCAACGGGTTCTGTTCCAGTTCATGCATGTAATTTTAAACCTTTCTGAGCATTTCAACCAAAATTAAATTGGTTCAGAACCCAGAAGCTTGGGTCCCAGTTCCTTAGGAACCAAAGCGGGCTTGCAAAGTTCTGCAGGTCCCTGTGTATTGCGCAATGCCCTCTGTTGATGACGATCCTTCATCACAATAACTCAGAACGCAATCTAGTTCACTAGATAGCACCAAGGTTCTAAGAATCCTGAACACAACCAAATCATACACCAGAGCCAGTTTGGTAGACAAAAACACCAGCAGATACTGAGATATTTCATTAGATTAGTGAAAATGGATCCAGCTGGTGCCAGCGCGGGAAGTCAGGGGATCTCCAGAATGATGACATCAATAGACTTTATCCTAAAAGGACCGTGAATGTCTGTTTCAAATTTTACGTAACTCCATTAAGTAGTTGTTGAGACATTTCATCCTAAATCACAAATGCGGACGTCACTGTGGTGCTGCCGTCATATTTTAGTCTGACATGTGGTTGGCCAACTAAGCTAAAGTCACTGCCATGAAGCAATGCCGCTAGCATGGCTAAAACATGAAGACATGATGTATCAGGTCAACCCCTTTTCATCACAATGCAGTAGATATAACAGGTCAACCGATCCAAAAACAGATCCTTCACATCTGACAGAGAATCTTTGCAGCCTGTAACCACTCGTGTGAAACAGTTTTGTTTTATGATTTAAAAAAAAAAAGATATTAAATGCATTTATTATGTGCATTACAAGTTGTCAAATCCAAAAGACAAACTTAAATCAGCCCCAGAAGGCACAGAGCAAAGAAAGGGCAGATTTTAAGGGGGCAGCAGATAAGCTCGGCCCAGATCCTTGTAGCCTGGTGAGAGAGGCCCAGGAGGTTGGCTGCCTCCCTGCCATCATCTGGAAACCATCAGGATAAACAATGGACTACTCCAAATCTTCACCCCCTCTCTCTCCTTTCTCTTCCACTCATTCATTCTCACCCCCCACTTCCATATCCCCATGACACATTCATCCGGGAGAACACGGCACCACTAAGCCTGTTGGACACCATGTGGTCAATTACTCCACACTAACAAACCCGCAGCGCTCTCTCTGACTCGCCAGGTTTAATTTGTATCAGACCCCCGCAGCATTGGGGAGAAGTCCAGCTGTTACCGAAGCAAAACGGCACATTAATGCCTGGACTGAGAAACCGGTTTCCTGTGTTATAAAGACTCCTGTGTTGGCGTAAGTGATAATTTTCATTATCTTGTGAAATCAATTATCTGCAGGAGGGTTTAAAACCATACAAAACTGCATCCAAACCAAGATTAAATAATTCATGGAGTATTTGGTAACTGTAATTCATTATTTTTAGGTTATTTGAGGCAGGATTACAGGGGAAACATTCTCCGGTTCCTGCTTTTAGACAATGTGTTTTTTGGAGTTACTAACTGTACAAGAGGAGATTGATTATCTTATGACCCTTAGTCAAGCGGCCGTGAAGCATATGGATCCCTTCTTTACAGATGTTGAAATCTGGGACCTCCACAGCAGTGATGACATCATCATCAATCTCAAAAAAGGCGACCACTGAGCTTCTTTCTTATCTTGGTGAAGAGGGAGTAGGAAGAGTGCAGAATCAGGTGAAGATGGGTTCAAATCCACGCTGCTGTATGACTGTACAAAAGCCGATTTTGTTAATGTTTTCAGACAGTGCAGACTTGAATTTTTCAGTTGCCTGAATGGAAATACCACAATAGTTATCGACTTAAAACTTTCTGCATAATCACTAAAAGAACTGAACCACGTGCATTTAATGAGAGCTGTGTAAGTCATCTCTTTCTACCTTTGGCCATGAACTTATCAATCAGCCCTCATACATTAAGGTGCAACCTTACTACAGTCTTTCTGCAAGTTCTGCACGTAGTGAATGCATTAACGCCCCTCCCCCGTCTCAAAAACAAATATGATTAGATAAAAAACCCTTAAAGCCAAAGAGCTAATGTTTAGTTTTCTATTTTCCCACATGGCTCTCCAGATTTGGTGTCGTATGTAAAGCCCATTGTTCAGAGAATGCAGCCTTAAATGTGTGACTGTGTGACTGAGCTCCAGTTCTGGCTGAGGTCAAGTTGTAGCTTTCCAGCTGTAAACTGGCATTATGTTTCACAAAGGGTGAAGGACAGGGGCAGGTGGGCTGGCAGACAAACACGAAGTACAAAAGCAAATATTCCCCACTTCAGTTCAAAGCACAGCGGAGTGAGAGTGATGAGGACTGCTGTGTGGAGAGTAAACAAAAGGTTTGATTTCTCTGTGTATTTTCAGTCAGTGTCACTGCTTCTTCAATTAGAGCACAACATACAATTCTGCATAATTTGAACATGTCATCTATGAAAAACAGTATTTTATGGTATTTGTTCATGAGTAAGTTGCCATCTTCCTGTATTCTCTTCATACTACCCTTACAGTTAACCAAATATAGACTATAGGTGATTGATTGACTTTGTGGTCCCTGCTTGAAGGAGACGACTTAAATGGCTCCCGTTACATGCACATGCACTTCAACCCCTGGAAGGCTCATGCAGAACGTTTTAAACTGATGTGGATGGTTCCTCTGTTTCATTTAATCGAAAACTGCAATCAGTGTTGTGTGAGAAAATGGACAACATGGCTCCAGTCCAGGTCATCTGAAAAACAAATTCTGAACTTGTCCAACACCCGCCCTGTTTAACTGATTTCTTGCCCTCAGACTGCAATCTCTTCCCCAAAATAAGAAAACAGCTCAGTTGTCAGGACTGATGTCATCACTGCTGTGGACTACTTTCTGTCAGCCCAAGATGACGACTTCTACAAAGCAGGGATCCGTATGTTCCATGAACACTGGACAAAGTGTGTCAATGTAGGAGAGATGTATGTTGAAAAATATATTTGCATTGTTTCAATCAGCATCATTTCAATAATTTCAATCATCTCTGATTCATGCAATGACTGTAAAGGATACAAATCCTTTAAATAAATATGTAAACAATTCTCTATCACAATTTTTTAATTACTTAAATAGCAGGACTGATCCAAATCTTCTGGGGGCATAAGCTGGAAAGAAATACCCAAGTTTGGTATCTTGACCACAAATCAAAAAATTTTGTATGCATCCCTGAAACTGAAAATGGTCGAAATTTTGTATAATATCAGAATTTGGATTATCACATCTAAAAAACAATAATTAATATTTTGCATCAGCAAATTTAATAATACATTTAATAATAAGTCCCCAATTTTGTATAGTGCCCCAAATCCAGAATTTATCAACTGTTTTTTTAAGGTGTGAGAACAAACTTTAAACTCCAAGTACTAATTATTTAACAAGGTAACTTATAATTGAAGATGTGCAACAAGTGTATTTAGGGCAGATACATCTGCCATTCCTTTCACGGGTCATTCAGAAGGTAAAAAACTGTAATCTTAAATATCTAAAATGACCAAATCATCCAGGATAACACAACATGCAACCACACTGAAACGGAGCTCTACGGCATTCCTGTCATACATATTTCTTAGCTTTGAGCAGATGACTCAAAGCTAACTCACTGTTTATCAGAGGCAGTCGTTATACGCCACATTCCAGGGTTTCCTCTATCTCGCTCATCCTCCTCAACAGATGATCCGGCCAAAAGCAACAGACAGCATGCTGACGACAGATAAGACATTTATCAGCTATGAAAACAAGAGGACCAAAGCAACTGTAATCAGACGGTGTTGCTTGAGATTCACCAGTTACACGTTTGGCTGTGAACTATTCCTAGTCAGTCCTTGATGATTGGCTATTATATGACAAAAAAGTTTCTCTCTGACCACAGCTATGTACATAAAGGTAGTTTATACAACCCATGTAGTATTTTTATGAATATTTTTGTTGCAAGGGTTTATACAATCATTGTTTTTGCCTTGTTATTTGATCAAATTTTGAACCTCGTTAAAGATGGAGTCAGGAGTGTTTTCCTAAAAAACTATGGACAAACACAAAATGAATCTGGCTTGACCACCATTTATGGGTCCCTAGACGTGATCATGACTGTGTCTGTAGAGCCCCTGTCCTCTGCCTGTATTTTGATGTTTTAGTTTAGTTGGGACACTTCTGAGTGGGGAGTGGGCGTGTTTCCCCCAGCAAATGACAGTGCACAGGTGAGGTTGTGAATGGATAAAACATAGCTACTGGATGCCATTCAGACAGGAGGAAATCGCAGATGTGGACATGTTAACAGAGAAAAGGAAATATAGCCCTAGTAAGGTTAAAAAACGAATGGATAAAGCTTGGTCCAGAACGAGAGTGAACCTCAGTTTGGCTTTCACCTGCTTTCGAGCACTGAGGGAAGAACGACATGGAGTTGGCCTGCTTTCTGTTGGACAGGTAGGTGCCAAACACCAGCGGTTAGCTTGTGCAAGCTTGCTAAATGATCAACTTCTTCATTAAAACAAATGTAATATTCCCATGTAGCTTGCTGTGTAGGTACAAGTAGTCTACGTACATGGTACGATACTTTTGGTGGCGTTGAGCTCAGGAGGAGGGGTCCAATTTGAATGTGTTGTTTACAAGTTGCAATGGACGACACTAATAACTACACCTTTAACATGTCCATTCTGTGCTTTTTACATGCTTCAAGCCCCCCAATCCTTAATTTAATCAATCACTATGGCAGCAAGTACCAAAAAAATCAAAAAGTTATTTTTTAGACCGACTGCTTTAAAGAGCTGCTGAAGCTACAAGAACTCTAAGCCTGCTAGCTTAGCTTAACTTAGTTTAGCTTATAAGCGAGGCAGGAAACAGGTGGAGACAGCTAATTATATGACATTGTTATGCTAACGTGCCCTAGTGCTAATTCTAAAGCTAGCAAGCTCATTAGCTGGTGCGTCTCCCTGATTTGTGTCGTATTTAACCTGTTAAGTGTGTACTAATCTCTGTGTATGCGTGTAATCTTCGTTTTCTGGAGGGGTGTTTGAATGTGGATAGTTCACCTTCTTAGACCGATTATAATTTTTCTTCCCATTGCTAGCTGTCTCTGTAGCGCAAGCTTGGTCAGCTTTCCTTGAGCGGCGGGTCCGTCTGCCCATCCTGTCAGCCCGCAGTTTGTCACTCAGTTTTAAAAGGATAAATATTAAAAGTCTGAGGTAGAGAGTAAAAGCAAACTCTGTATGGTATCCTGTGTTTTTACAGCTCGTAACTCATTCTTTCTTCCTCTATCCCTCTCAGAGTAGCTGCCACAACGCAACAACGGCCCCTAGTGTAATGTCACTAGGGTGTTCTAATGTTCACCCATTCCTACAAAAGACACCTATTGTAACACCAAAAGTGATACCATCTATAAACTAGTTCATGTAAAGCTTAAAAAAATTAACATCTTGTATCTCATATGTTTTGAACTGTGTAAAAAGAAATCGACCGACTACCATTTAAAGGAGTTTTGTGCTAGACTATGTCTTAGTGAAACGTGAAACCTTTCTTTTGGCACGAAGCAACAAAATAGGTCAAGGATTTTGTATCATGGGTTGCTGGGTAAAACAAACTAAAAATATCTGCTCCAGTCTTCCAAGAGCAGATAAATATCAAGGAATATCTTCTGTCAGCCCTGCAACTATTAAAAGTTCCTCCATCAGAAGAAATTATCAGAGCAGACTTTTTGCCTCCATTCAAACATGTTTAAACTGTAACTAAACTGTAACCACTTCCTGTGCTAGCTACTGTTTCCAAAAACAGGCTGTGGATGCAGACATCTCTGGGCAGCTGCTTGCTGGCCCTTTAAATGAGTGTGGGACAGCTGCTCCTCTGCATGGACAGAGAGAGACGGAGACGACGGCAGCCAAGCAGAGCCGAGCGAACAATGCAGCCTGACTTTCCGACCTTTGGTTCCACAGCCCCTCAGGAGAAACAATGCTCTCCTTATTTAGTCCAGGCTCTTCCCACCATACACCCATTTACTGTCAGCACACTGTCACTTGTGTATTCTCTCTACTGTAACCAGGTTTACCTACCTCATTGCTAAGAGGTCATTAAAATGCTGTGACCCTGGGTTAAAGGGTGAAAGGTGTTAAAATTTCAACAGTTGGTTGAAACTGGAAGCAGTTTTCCATCAACACAGTGAAGGACGGATAATTTTTAGTTTAATTTAAAGCAACAGCATTTATTTCTGTTATCTGTAGCTAAAAATGCCTGAAATTCCATCTTACAAGAACAAAACACAGTTTGTTCATCAGTTACAGCTTCAGACGAACGATCAGCTCTGCTTCAGCTGAAGAGGTCTTTTGTCATGACAACTGCTCCACAATCACTGCTTTGGATCTGAAATATTAGTGACGCACAATAAAATCTGACATCATTTCTCTGAAGCAGAGCAGTCGTGGCAGAGAGCCAGCTAGCGGTAACCATTTCCAGATTTTTCACATTTTTAGGGGCGTGGTCGCCCAGAAGAATCGTAAATATTTCTTAGTAATCCTTTGACGTCTTAACTTTTAGTGAGGCAAGTAATCCAACTCTGCACTATGCCGTCAAAAGGATGTTTACCACTCACAGGCCGGCCCACTCGTGGCAAGCATGTCTAATACCTTTCAGAATGGCTGCAACTCAAATGCATGGTCTCCCTCTTAACTGACCCTTCTTCATTATTTTTCATCACCTCCAGCTTCCACAGGGGTGCCATGTGTTTCTTTATCAAAGAAGCAGACTTTCAGAGTTCACATGGGCCCCATTTTACTCAGAGAAAAGCTGTCAAAGACAACGGACACTCACTTCCTGTGTGCTTCTTCTTTCATCTTACTGAGCTGTGACATTCTTTGATTTCCGTCCACTGCAGCTCACCCGTGCAACCCAGTCATGGATGAAACAGTCAAAAGAAACTCACTGCTGCTTGTATGATAATTTTGCAAAGCTTTGATTCACGCCTCTCTGTTCTGCACTTGAAAGAAGTGTGCTGGTGTTACAGTCTCCCGCCTGTTCAGGCTTAACCTAAAAACTGACATCCACTCAAAAGTCAGTGTCACAATGTTGGTTTAACAGTCTGAAAGTGGTTGAGAGCTTCTTTTAGACCTTCAGACTGCAGGCAATATTTCTGAAGCTGACAGAGCAACAGTCACATTCACTTTTCTGCCCAGGTATGCACAGATGTAAATAAAATGTTTAAAGTTACAAGCTCACTGCAAATAATTTTCTCCACATTTCTTACATTCCTTCATTGTGTGCGCTCACTGCTGATGTGCCAATCTCCTCCATGCTGGCAGTGATAGAGGACACACACAAGCTTTGGACAGGCCTGGACAGATGTGAGCTGACTCTGACATATTTGCACCTTGCGTTTTTTGTGGAAATGCACTCATTTGCTTGCTTGCAGAGAGTTAGATGAGAAGACTGTTGCCACTCATTTTTTAATCTGTTAAAAAGCCAGGAGATGGTTAGCTTAGTTGAATGGAAACAAAGGAAACAGCTGGACTTGCTCCATCCAAAAAAACAAAATCTGCCTGCCAGCAACTCAGAGCTCAACAATTAACACATTACAACTCATTTGTTTAATCTTAACAAAAATGTTAGTGTAAAGCCAAAAATGTCACTGCTTTGGGAAGGTTATGTTCCCTTAAAAAGAGTCAGGCCAGTAATTCAGTCTTTACGCTAAGCTAAGCTAGCAGCCTGTGTATCAAGCAACATATTAATTGTACAGACAAAATCCTCTAATTTAACTTTCGGCAAGGACGCAATTAAGTATTTTTTCCCAAGATGTCCAACTAATGGCTTTAAAGCTGGGGTAGGCAACATCTGGAAATCAAGCTAGCCTCAGCATGAGACTCCTAAGGAAGCAACCATCCCCATTTTTACTCCAGCTCCCATTTAATTTCGTTTGTTGTCACTCTTGCTTTTAGGCCAGTTTAAACCAAAGAATCACAACGAGACGCAACGGTTGCAGGGAAAACAACTCAGGGAACAGGGACTTCACCTGATGCAAAAAATGGCAGCATTGGGCGGCCAATAGGAACACACACTTGAGATGATCTGTGATTGGCTGAAAAGTGCCCGTCACTGTCTTTATTTTCTAAAGCCTGAATACAGAGCCGAGGAAATATACAGAAGCCTACTTTTTTTTCAGACCAACAGAATTAAAATATGCTACAAGGTTATTATGGAATTAGCCAATGGAAGCAGAAAACTAATTAACACGTTGCACAAACATCTAATTATGTTTTAGATGCTACCCACCAATTACAAAGTCTGACATTCAAAACTAGTCTTTGTATAATTGCCTTTTTTGGCATTCACTGGAACAGTGTTAAAACGTCTGACACAACTTCACGAAAGCTGATAAAGATTATTATGATCAAACATGAAATTATCAGAGAATGCTTCAGCTTTCACACTGGCTAATCGCCTTTTTACCTCACAAAAAAGCAATTGCACATTACTGACTTCTTTTATGTATCAGTAAAGGTTTATCAGCTAGAGTATTTGAACTTTTACTATTGCCATCTTGCTTCTCGGACTCATCATGTCCATCATTATTTCCATTATACCAAACAAATGTCAGGCATTTCCCTCTGAAAATGATCAATGGGGAGCCGCAGCTGCGGATAAAGCAGTGGTAATATTTCTCTCGTGCTTGGAGTAGAGGTCGTGCCTCATTCCACAGAGAAACCTATCATCTTTCATGAAGGCCGACTCGAGATCCAGTCTGGCATCTGCTGCTCATTACCAGCCTGCGGTGGTACATTAAACGCAAATATGTGCTGAGGAATCTGTTTCACACCGAAAAAGAATACAAATTAAGATTCTAACTTTGAGTTTTTACTTTTATTAGCATGAATGGTCTTCCTAGAATGAGGTCAAAATGTGGATTTGAACTGAGGATCAGGTCTTAATGACTTTTTTTTCCTTATCAGAGAGCACGTTGTCTGTTATCTGCAAATGTTCTTTGTCATGAAAGCCTATTTATGCATTTGATAGACAGTTCAAAATAGCTCTGACAATGCACAGCTGTTTCAGTTTAGGTTGCTGCCTGTGTGGATCTGCACCTGACTGATGTGCAGCATCACCAACTGGCTCACCTGAGGGCAGTCTTTGATGTAGTGTCCTTTGTTGAAGCAAAGGTGGCACAGGTAGTTGGGCGGCGGCCTTTTGCTGGGTTTGCGTGTTTCGGGGGACAAGGAGAGGTCAGAGAAATGGTCCGCCAGAGAGCTCAGGCCATCCACGATGTTGTTGAGGGACCCATAGGGTGAGGAGCTCTTGTAGAAATTGTTGTTCAAGGCCTATCGGAGAATAGACAAAACGCGTAAATCACTTGCAAAGGAGAAATGCCAAAATATACAGAGAATAATCTGAACTTCGTACACTAAAGTGGGGCTGCAGCTAACAGTGATTTCATTACTGGTAAATCTGTTGATTAATCCCATAATATCTTGGACAAAAAGTCAGAAGCTAGTTAAAAATTTGAACCATGATGTCCCAAAGCCCACGCAAATGTCCAATCAACTGTCCAAAACCCAAATACATTCAATTTTCAATTATATAAAGCAGAGAGAAAAAAAAGGCATTTTTGTTGACAGAATTAAAGGATTAATCACTTGTTCTTATTGCTCTGTTTATCAATATGTTTAGGGTTAGAGCTCACAAAAGTGTCTCTCATGTCACAAAACACAGAAGATGCTGTGACTCTGCATTGAAAGAGCATCTCAGCCAGCTTGTCAGTCCATCACGCTGATTGATTTGCCTGTTCGCCTCTCGGACAGTGGCCGACATTATTTCATTTCTGCAGATGTGCTGCTGACTTTACTGCGTTTACACTGCTGGGCCGATAGTGTCCGTTTCCTCATCAGAACAAAATGCCTTTGTCATGCATTCTTCCAGCTCGTTGCATTGACGAGGAACAATCAGCATCATTGTGCTGCTGGAGGAGACGGGTGCTATGGCACTGCAGGGCAAACATGAAGCACAGCAGCCTGCAGACACTGGCACTCTGAAGGCACCACAGAAGAAGAATTATGATTAGACCAAATACATGTGTGCAGGACATTGCAGTAGGTGATGTTCTGCATGAGATACCACTACATGTTTGTGAATTATTTCATTTTTAAAGTTAAAAAAAGTCTTGAAAGGTACAGAAAAGCAAACAGTGTTTCTTTAGGCAGGCATGTGAACCAAAACTCACTTTACTCCAGTTTTCCAACTTTCCCTGAATGTGTCAGTATTACATTAAGCAGCACCAAACCCCACCGAGAGAACACTGCATACTCCTCCAACCAAGCAGAGGCCGGCCAGGGTGAACTTTTAACATTTTTAAACCTGTGTGAGAGCTCTTTCTCAACCTGCCATTCCTCCTGCAGCTGCACACTGACACCAGAACAGTCTGAACACACTCAGGCACTATACCAGGGCACAAAACACATATTCATATGCTACCCACTCACCACAGTGCGACCCAAAGAAGGCATGCAGGTGAGGTTTACTGTATGGGCAGCAAAAATAACCTGGAGTGAAATATGTGAGCAGGCTATAATATTTATACATATCCTAGGAGAGAAGAAAGACGCATCGGTGGATGAAAGTCGTAAACTGCCAAGCAAAGTGTTATTAAGCATAACATTTCATGATGGTCTACCTCACTCCTCAGATGAAAGAACTTGTTGAGATAGTTTGAGCTCAGATCAGCTGCGCTGCGCTTGGAGATGTTCACGTCCTGAGGAGAAGCGTCCGATTCGGCTCTGAACGCATCAAAAGCGCCACTCTGAGTGTCTTGCAGAGACATATAGACCCAGTTGAGCAGCTGTGCAGGTTGGTACACAGGGGTACCAGTCTCTATTGCGGACATCATGTTGTTGTTGGAGGACTGCGCCTCTTGGAACAGCGCCGTCAGAACCGCCGGATCTTCTGAACAACCCAACTTCTGACAGTCATCCCCCTGCTCTGGCTGGACGCTGGGGTCGATCCTTGTGTTCAGCCGTGTAGCCCTAAGGACCCCAGTAACCGGACAGCAGCCACGGGGGAGAGCGCAGTGAAGGCATGAAGCGCCAAAGTCTGAATGCCAGTGGGAAGCCTGAAGCAGCGCTCCGACCAAGAGTGCGCTCTGCGTCACAGCGAATAGGAGGTCCAACATGAGTTTGCATCTTTCTGCTCGCTTTTCTGCTTTTTATTTACATATTTAGCTGCTGCATATCTGAGAGGGACTTTCAGTGTTCTGGAACCACAAGGATTTAGCTCTGAAATGGAAGTAGGAGAAGTTGAAAAAAAAAAAACTAAACA
>JAQFJA010000014.1:8758914-8776470 GCA_029874485.1 Naso brachycentron
CTTTCACTGTTCCTCTGTCCGACATGCAGCCAGTGGGTCAGGTCATTAAATGTTTGCAGTCGCTTACATAACCATGAGGAACGTCTTCATGGCTCTCTGATAGCAAGAATACATGCCCCATTGTCCTCAGAGCTCATGTCATCATTAGGGAAACTGATGTTCAGTGTCAGTGAGATTAGGAATCAAATTAGCTCAGTGATGTAAGTCCGATGTTGACCTTTAGTTTGTGGTTGTTAGATGCAAGTGCCATACAACGTACTGTACTTACTCTTGTGTTTGTTCTCTAGCTATTAGAGACTCTTTCCATGATTTGCAGTATATGCTATATTAAAGCTGGAGTAGGCAATGCCTGGTGGCTGAAGTATAAGACTCCTGGGCCAGTTTACACCAAATATTCACAAAGAGACAAAATGGTTGCACGGAAAGTCATAGCAGTGTAAATTGCTCCGTCTCACCTCGACTCAAGCCGGCTGATGGTGTCATCTGCAGCTCAGCTTGTCGAGTCTCCAGAGGTCAGTTTTAGAACATAAGACGCGTTACTTGTTGACAGCCAATCAGCTCAAAGCAACATAACCTGTTGCTAGGTGTGCGGTGTGGAGCAACCAATAGGAACGCACACTCACTGAAGTGACCCATAATTGGCTGAAAGGTGCCCGTTACTGTTTTCATTTTCTGAAGCCTGAATACAGAGCCAAGGAGAGGTGCAGAAGTCTGTTTGCTTTCATACCACCTGAATTACAAAATGCTGAAAGGTTGTTATGGAATTTCTGTCACCA
The DNA here is from genome assembly GCA_029874485.1 of Naso brachycentron. Taxonomy (NCBI): domain Eukaryota; kingdom Metazoa; phylum Chordata; class Actinopteri; order Acanthuriformes; family Acanthuridae; genus Naso; species Naso brachycentron. The sequence continues at coordinate 8,759,691 of JAQFJA010000014.1, forward strand.
AAAATAAATTGCCTGTCCCAGCTTTAGTTTACGAGAAAAATAAAAAACCTTTTTGAAAGCCAACATATGTGGGTAGTCAGCGTCGTTTTTACCCATTTTTGGAATTGGCCATTTTTAGAGTTGACCAAGTGAACTTGTCTCTATTATTTGAATACACAGGAACAGACAGACAGTTAAAAACAAGGACAAGAAACACTAAACAGATCGTTTTGAGTATAAGAAGTAAATATTGGATGAATATGCAAACATGGATTGGATAGTTATGTGCATCATAAACATATATACGTTATGTACCTTGAGCAGGGATTGATGTTGACAATGATAGTGCATGATGATATGTGCATAGTACAAACTGCATTTCAGATATAATCTAAACATAATGATCTGTACTGGAGTTATATAAAGTGGATGTTTTGATGTTTGGGTTACTGTACACCTCTGATTCAGCAAAGCACCTGAATGATGTCATTTCCAGGTGATGAGAGAAGGATCATCTGATGTCCTCAACAAGCTGTATGACACAGCTATGGACAAGCTGGAGGCTGTGAAGAGTGATTACGAGGCTCTGAGGAAGCGCTACAATGAGAAGACAGCCGGCCACAACGCAGACCTGAGTCGCCTTGACCAGGCTGAGGAGGAGAACCACCGGCTGCAGAAGCAACTGGACATGCTGCTGAAGCAGAGAGATGCTGCCATCCACTATCAGCAGCAGTACTCCTCTTCTATAAGAAGGTAAAGCCGGAAATATCCCAGACACACAAAACCAACAGCACTAAACGCTGCACGCACGGATCCAGGAGCTGTAAAAAGTCTAATGATTAACAGCAGTTGCAGCAAACTTCGCTACAAACTCAGTGCTTGATTTTAATGCCAAGGTCAAATCTGCACAGTGCTTAAAACATTCTTAATCCAAGGCAGATAAAGCTTTGCAGACGAGCAGATGCTTTTCTAATTGAACTTTTCCTTTATGAAGCTGTGCTGTGCTATTTTTGCCTGTGTTTTTTTTTTTTTATCTGCCAAGAGTAACAATTAATAAAGAGCAGTCATAACCTGATACAGTCCTCTATGTGGAACAGGTTTGACAACACACAGCAGGAACTGTCCAAAGCCGCAGCCCAGAACAAGGAGCTGCAGCGTGAGATGGAGCGGCTGCAGTCAGAGACAACACGACTAAAGACGCAGCAGCTCAAGGCGGTCAAAGATTGTGAGAAATACAAAGAGGAGAGGGACTCTGTGATCAACGAGTACCGTCTGATCATGAGCGAGCGGGACCAGGTGATCAAAGAGGTGGACCGGCTTCAGACGGGGCTGGAGATGGCAGAGGCGAAACTGAAGAACACTTCCTCCGAGAGACGAGTGGCCAACGAGGAGCTGGAGGCTCTCCGCCAGGTAAAACTTATGTTAACCTGAAACATTTTACATTAAGGACTGGGAGATAGCCCTGTTTGGATCAAGGGCTTGGACATCTTATTTGTAAAACACATTTTTTTCTTAAACATGGATGTGGAAATCAGTGCACTGAACAGTGAACACTTCACTTATTAGTTATGAAATAATGGACCGCCTTCTGCTGGACAAACTATGTCATTACACCTGTTTAAATCACTAGTGCAAGTATTTTTCTGTTTAAATAGTGGTGCATATGGAAGAACATATACGCCGATACTGATATATCTACGATAGGCTGATATCGGCAAATGGTATCAACAAACTGTTCAGTCGGGCCCTAAATAAGGGTGTTTTGTTAATAACACCTTTGTTCTACAAGATAAGACTTTATTGATCCCCAAAAAATGAAAGAGCTACACAGGAACAGGCCAGTGATTTATAGATTGATAACTAGAGAAAACAATCCAAAACAAAAACATTTAAAAAATGCTTATATATAAAAAATATCTTTATGTCTGAAGTTGACACATAAAGTCACCCCTGATCTCTGTCATCATCTTGTGACATGTTTTCGTGTGATATGAAGGAGCTGGCCTCAGCACTGGTGGACAGGGACCGAGCCATCTGTGAAAAGAACGAGCTGCTGGAGAAATACTGCCACGAAGTGAAGGACAAAGCTGAGGCCCAGAAGGAGCTGAGCCAGGCCTGCAAGGACATTGAGATGGTGCGTGAGGAGAGGGACGTGGCCCGCAAGGAGAGGACGGAGGCCATCATCCAGAGGGACCAGCTGCTGCGAGAGTATTACCAGGCCAGACAGGTAGCCAGACAGACGGGAGATTTATCATTGCAAGTGGAGGGATTGATTTATTCCTCTGACAATAATCCCTTCATCCCATCTCATATAGTAGTAAATGCTTTTTTTTCCCCAGCAGCTGGCGGGTTCCCACACATTGATTTGTTGAAAAACGTGCAGATCACCAGTCACACTATGTTTCATTGTGATTGTCAGATTAATTGCAATGAAAGTGCTGAGGTTCTTGCATTAGGAAATTACCAGCAATTACAGAGAAAAGGCTTTCTGACTAAAAGGTGCACAAGAAAACTGCACTGCATCAGAAATGGATAATTAAGCCAAACAGGAGCTCTGTACAGTCTAATGGAATTAATTTAGCTATGAACCTAATTAAAGCTTTCACTACACTTGGCTGTACTGTTATTAAGAGCGGGAGAGACAGAGTATGTGCTGCAGATATACACCAAGGACGTGCGCTTATATACTATCTGACCCACTTCAAATACATGATGTAATCCAATCAGTGAAGCTACCTTCAACAAACTGCATGTGTAGAAGCTTTATAGTTTGCAACAATTTCATTGAGATGTTTATTGTTAAACATGAGGAAAATTTTACCTTGATATCTGTTAAGTGTTGGGTTTTCATCTTTTTGAAAATTGCAGACTTTCTATAAACTAAGCATGGAAAAAGGATCTGCATTTAGCCTTCAGGTTGTATTAAAAAGGGGCTTCGTGGTGTGGATGCAATGAGTGAAAAAACAAAAAATGATCCTGAAAGTTGAGTTTAAGCTGTACATCAATGGGTGAAAACTGGCATAACATACACCTGAACACTGCTAATACCATAAAACATGATGTAACCTTCAACAATGGACAGTGAATGCAAGTTTGAAAGAAGAATTACACCCTTCATCTTATAAAGCACGCTGCCAGGAACGTGTCTTTGCATGTATTTGATAAGCAAATGCGACTAATTCTCGAATGAGGTTACATTGCATTGCGGCAGTTTGATCTAGGTTCAACTTTTTGACAGACAATTTTTTTTTTCATTAGAATCCCTTCCGAGCCAATGCTGTGCTCTTATTGAAGTGAATGAGGATGCTACATTTTTATAACTTGCTTATGTTGTGTTGAACACAGCCTCAAGCGTCTCATAAATGTTTGTTGCAGGGGAAAAGTATGAAGTCTCACAAACTGTACTATTAGATATTGGGTTAACTTTTTTAAACTGCTCCCACCACATAATTTAGGCCAAGATTAGATTAAAAACGCTTTGTGTCATGTGTTGTACAGGCCTTTGTTGACCCTCATCACCTTACATTTCCTTTAACTCCCCCCAGAAACAAGACTCTGCCACTCTGGACATGGAGCGAGCCAACAAGGAGATCGATATGCTGAGGAAGCAGTGCGAGGCCATCTCTCAGGAGCTGAAGGAAGCCCTGCAAGAAGCCGAGGTTGCCAAGTGTCGACGGGATTGGGCCTTTCAGGAGAGGGACAAGATAGTGGCAGAGAGGGAGAGCATACGGTATGACTGATCTGTACCTGATTTACTTTGCATGTTTGTGAAGATAAACAAAAATAGATTTGTTTACATTTTGGATGCTTGCATCTCCCAGCACGCTGTGTGACAACCTGAGGCGAGAGCGGGACAGAGCTGTGAGTGATCTGGCAGATGCTCTGAGGAATCTGGATGACACGAGGAAACAAAAGAATGACGCTGCACGGGAACTCAAAGAACTGAAGTGAGTCATTCCTCCAAAACTCTTCGCCTGGCTCGTGCTGTCCTCTGCACTATTTTTAGATGTAAAACTTTCTTCTTGTTTGTTGCTCTTCTTGTTTTGGGGATCTAGATTGTGGATTTCATTCCAGGTCTTTAGTGCCACCCAGTGGATGAATAAAGTCATTGACTGAGCAGCATTCAGAGGCAACTGTGCTTATTTAGAGACACATGTTTCATGTTTCCTGCAGGGAAAAGATGGAGGACCAGTTAGAAAAGGAGGCAAGGTATCGTCAGCTGATGGCTCACAGTTCACATGACTCAGCCATCGACACGGACTCAATGGAGTGGGAGACGGAAGTTGTTGAATTTGAGAAACGCAGAGTAAGAACCACTGCCTTAAACAGATATTCATTAATTTACTTTTTGTATTATTGAACTGTACAAATTTAATTATGTGTCTTCTCATTCAGGATATGGATTTGAAAGCACTTGGGTTTGATATCGCTGAAGGGGTAAATGATCCATATTTACCGGGAGATTGTGGCATATTTGTCAGTAAGGTGGATAAAGGAAGTATTGCTGAAGGAAGATTGCGGTAAATATCTCATTAGAATAATTGTATTAGTATTGGGAAACGTTTGAATGATATTAAATGCTTTGACTTGAAGAAAAAAAAGTATTTGATTCATTAACAATCACTCTGTTCTGCCTGCACAGGGTGAACGATTGGTTGTTGAAAATAAATGATGTGGACCTGACCAACAAGGACAGGAAGCAGGTGATTAAAGCGGTGCTGAGCGGTGAAGGAGTGATCAATATGGTGGTTCGCAGAAGGAAGTCACTCGGAGGACGGATCATCACTCCGATCCAGATAAACCTGACTGGACACAAAGGTCAGCTTCAAGCTCCAGTTAAGAAATGAACATTGCCACTAAAATCCTGCTGTTTACAGTCAACTAGTGACATCACTACACTACATACTGCTGTTGCTAATGTCATTTAGTCCTACAAATACAGAGATTAAAGATTTAGCTGTGTTTGATTGTTTTATCATCAACAGGTGATATATTTTTGAAAGATAGATAATTAACCGCACATGTAATATTATTTCTGGCTCTTATTTGTTGTCCTACCTGTCAGATTGTGGCATTGGACTGGAAAGTGGAGTGTTTGTTGCCACTTTAGTGCCAGGAAGTCCTGCTGCCAGAGACTGTGCTCTTACTGTTGGAGACAGACTGTTAGCTGTGAGTATGCTGCCCAAAAACTTGTTTGATAATATCAAAAGAGATGATGCTCATTTAAAGCTATGAGGCAGCTGCTGGGCATAGATGTTGGCCTCTAGTGCCCTCTGCTGACCACAGCTGTGTTGTGTTTATTAAGAAGCCCAATAGAGCTTTGGCTCAAATATACACTCTTTCTTATACTGATATGTGCAAACTAAGTACTTATCGTCATAGTATACATTTTGATAGGTTACTGTGCAGAAAAATTATGTATGTTACCGCTTAACACTGTCAGGAAATGAAACAAGTTGTTTGTAAATGTCAAACTGCAACGTTAAATGGAGTCTGCTAGTCACATTTAGAAAAAGCAATTGTTTATCTGTCTCCTCCATCTGTATATTAAGTTGTCTTTGGAGTTGTCACTGCTGGAGTTTGTTCTGACCTGTTTTTTTTATTTTTTCTTCTGTCAACAGATCAATGGAATTGCACTTGATAACAAGTCGCTCTCTGAATGTGAGTCTCTGCTGAGGAACTGCCACGATTCTCTCAGCATCTCACTCATGAAGGTGAAGTCTTAGGACCTACAACACACAACAGAAACCATCACTGATCCAAACAAAGACTCTATAGCATAGTTCCAACCAAAGAAGGTCATTTAGATCTACGTTGAAGAGTAATTTTGCAGTGACCATGGGGACAGGCTACTATTTTCTTTCTACAAGTGATGTTTAGAGACAAATTACAATTTAACAATAATTTGAGGGCTTTTTAGAGGTTAGACCTTTGATATTTCTATATTTTTTTGTTACTTAGAAAATAATCATAGTAAGATAAGTATTTACTCTTGTTTCTCAACAGTTCCTTCCACAGAGCTGTTCTGGCCAGAGTTTATTTGAAAGTTTGAGAGACTCAGAAAAGATCTCTCGTCTCCACTCCTGCGAGATCCACGCCAGGAACTGCAAGAACCCCAAGCACAATTGCTCCAAGAACAACTGCTCCACACAAACAGATGTTTGCAACTGTGACAGAGGAGATGAAGAGTGTAGAGATGCAGATGACTCTATGGACAGCAGCGGCAGCAGCACCCACTGCCACCACAAGCCTTTCTCCACAAGCTCCGTGCACTCCCGCTCCCTTTCCTCCTCCCATAGTCCTTTGGAGCCCCACCCTGACTTCTGTTACAGGAGACAGGACCTCCACCATCACCCCTTCACCTTTACCCCTGTGCTCACTGACTGCAGCTCACCTCAGACCACTGTGGACCAAGTGCAGGGCTCATCAACGAAGTCCAGTGGAGGCACATGGCCTAAAGTCATAGCAGGTGCCTCAGTTGATTGTGCCCAGCTCTCCATCTATAAGAAAGTCAAACAGAGGAAGTCCATCTTTGATGTGAATGCTTTTAGGAAGCCCGAGGCACCACCGAAACTGGACTACATGTCTCTTTCTCAGCTGCCCAAGCACTCGCCTCAAAGCTCTATATCTGAATCCGCCCAGACCCCTCCGACTCCGCCCGTCAGGAGCGACTCGTTCAGGTTCAGGCATCGCCAGCAGAACAGCTCGGCGTCAGACTCCACCATCACCACCAGCACTCCTCCGGCCTCCCCAGCTCAGGCCACAAGCCCACAGGATGAGGGAGAGGCAGGGAACAAGCTCTTTTACACAGATGCTCCTCCCGGAGAGACAAAGGGCAGCTCCAAGAAATCTTCGGCTGAGGAGGAGGGGAGTCGACACCGGGCAGAGGAGCGGGCAAAGAGGAGGTACCGGCCAAAATCGGCGCCCGCTCTGCGGCGAAATGTGACTCCTTTACACATGCCTGTTCCCATGCAGGTAACTAAGATACTGGCTTTATGTGGTCCTGCTTTCTGATTCATGCAAGCATATTTGTACATTTAGTCAGCTGCAGCTCTAGTGTCATAGCAGTTTGATTGCTTCTCGCAGGTACAGAGTTTCTCTAATGATGAGCACTCCCCGGAGCCGATGGACCTGTTGCGGTTCTCTCCTTTGAGAACCAATCGGTACAGCATGCCCTTTGCACCCCCCAGCTACAGCAGCATCGCACGTAAGCCATCCGAACATCTTCACCTGTTTGGGTTTTTTTTGTTTCGTTTTTAGCTTTTATGTCCAAGAGTGTTCTGTCCATCTGGGCGCATCCTGCATTTGTGATTTAAAGCATGTTTACAGAGTTTGTATGTGACTTTCTTTTTTTTTTTCAACGTTTATACACTCTGTTGTTGCCACTAACAATAAGATTTGAGGCATGGTCACATTATTTTGTTCACGATTTCTTATAAAAATGGCACCCTACAGTTTTTTAAAATGACTAGTGAGATAATGTACTAATCATATTGTTGAATTTTACTAGAATAATAACTTCTGTGTGCATTAGCATGACTGTTCACCTGCAAGTTCTCAAGACTTGACAGCAAACGCAAGCTGGACTTAGTTGGCCATTTGTGCTTCCATAGAACAGAATGGTAGACAGGCTGTGTCTGTGTTGACTCCATGGTATGATCTCTGATCTGTCTGTGTCCTCCAGACCCAGCACAGCGAGGTCTAGCCCCATGTCCTGCTGTGACAGCTGTGATGAGGAACCCCGTCTACACCGCCTGGAGCCACGAGATACAGACGAGCAACTGCCCTCCACCTCCCAGTTCAGGCGTCCACTCTCATCCTCACACAAGGTGTTCATATTGGCCAGGGAATTCAGGCTCTCTCTGTTTTTCTTTGTCGTACTAGTAGAGGAAATATTAAGAATGATGGAAGATACCAGAGCAATGAAGCAAAAGCAGCTAAGTAGAATTCAGCCATCATAAATGATGTTTATACCTGTACATTTCCTGCTGTAACAAGTCAAAATATAAAGAGTATCTGCTATTTATTATTTTTCATGAACATTTTCAGTATCTAATATTATAGAATATCAATGTCTTTGGGTTTTGGACTGTTATACAAAACTGGAGATTTTAAAGATGCCATCTTGAGCTCAGGGAATTTTTTCTTTGTATTTGGACATTTGTAGATTTAAATTTCTTCTTTTTCTTTGACAGTTTGATACTTCCTTCTTATTGTTTGTCTGCATTTAACATTGATTTGATAAACCCTGTGATGGGGCATTTATGCACAAAGCAACAGTGTTTACTCTGCCCCAGATCTCATGAACAGATGGCATGTAGCAAATTATATCTTGCTCTGGGTTGAATAATTGACCACCGGGGGGACTGACTGAGGCCTTTTTCTTCCACTTTTAGCCCCCAGCATCAAGGTCGCCTCAGTCTGGATCTCAGCCACAAGCCCACTGGAGACTTGACGGAGACGAGCTGCAGCCAACCACCGCACAGCACGAACTCCCTGCCCTCCAGCGCCAGACTGGGTATGCATGGAGTCCTAGTTTTAGGCAAATGTGAACTTGTATTACATGTCATGTAAATGATCTGCTCTGTTTTCTTGTCTCATTCAAATTACAAAAAGAAATTTTTATGCCTTCTAAGCCTGCGACAACCGCGGTGTATAACTATAGAATTCATACACAAGTATCTACAACATTTCACGCAAATGTGTAATAATAAGAGGCAATGACATTTGATAATCAAAAAAGTGAAAGGTCACCTTCACCATGACATCATTATGTTCTTCAGAAACACTTTTCTGGCAGTACTTCAACTTCAGAACTCACTAACAAAAGGGGAGACTGTGTGTTCGTATCACATTCAGTCAGATACAGGATTGGTGACACTACTCTGGTGTTGTTCACCTGGAAACTTTGTTGCTTGTTTTGATTTCGAAAATTGTGAAGCATCTATTTGTTAGAATCTTGGCCTCTTTGCAGCAACATCCATATTTTAAGCATTGTAGTCCACAAGTTAATCAGTTTTTCTGGTATTTGAGCTTCAGGTGATTGTCGTTGCACCAAAGTCACTGGAATAATGCGCCAGTACACTGAAAATATACACTAAAAAAAACAAAAGAATTTTATTGATTAAATTTCTTCAAAGCTTTACGATATAAATGAGTCTAAGAGTGAAAAACCTGTTTCAGTGTTCATATAGACACCTGAATGTTGTTTCAAGGCAGACAGACTAAAATTGAAATGAAAAAGAAAGCGAAGATTGTTGATTAATTTGAGAAACAAAGACAAGAGAACAAACAAACTAACCTGTGATAGTGATACTTACAGATTCTGACATTAAAGACATTTTAGGCTTTTCATCTCAAAACAACACAAAACTACAGAGTAGCAGAAATCTTTGCATATATTAGATTTCCTGTATTTAAGTGGAAAAATATTCTGCATCACTGTCTACTTATCTACATGCTTTGACAGACATGGATGTTAATTCAGACCTCACTGGTTCATGAAGGCAAACAACCACACAACAGTAATTCAAATTGTCTTACTACTTACTATTGGTATCTAGCCTTACAGATAGTCCTGGTTTAATAACCCATATTTTGAGATATTGAATCAGATAATATCAAGAAGGATATACATTTTCAATTCTAAGCAACACACCTTACTGCCCTTTTGTTGTATTTGGATGGCAGCAAAGATCTTAATGATAAATTTACAAAGATGGACAAATAAAGCCCAAACTAATTTTGTGTTTCCCTCAGTGTAAAGAAGAGACTGACTCCATTAAATTGAACCTCCGCTGATTTAACACAAATGATTAAAAAAGCGAAATCTGATTAAATGCATAAACCGAAGTCACTTGAGTCAGCGTTGTTTTTGTTTGAAGACTTCTAGTTTGAAAGTTTAAAAAAAATCAAGTTTGAAGTTTGAAAGAAGTGAGCTCACAAAGCTTCTGCTCGCTCTTCATCTCTGCTTGAGACTCTGTTGTTGCCTCACTGGGGGAATTCACAGCCAGTGGCTCGAGGCCTCATTAGTCACTACAGGAGAACTGCATCTGCATGGCTTGGAACTACTTTGGCAAGTTTTTTGTTTTGTTTTTTTTAATAACCAAGCTTACTCTTTGATAAATTTCCCCTGTTTCCTCAGGCTCCTCCACTTTGCAGTTCAGGGCAGAGCGCATTAAGATCCCTCCAACTCGTTACACACGCTCCGCCGGATCAGACAGAGGTACGGTTGATTTTGGCAGCCACATCGTCTGATAACGAGCTTTACAGCAGTAAACAGCGAGTCTGCTTTCACACCTTTTCCCCTGTCACTGCAGGCTCCCTCTCACATTCGGAGTGCAGCAGCCCGACACCTCCAATGTCGCCCATCAACCTGGAGACATCGTCTTTCATCAGCAGCCAATCGCAGAGCTCCATTTCCATCCAGCCCAGAATATCAGTCAGCCCTGCTCCAGTTGGCGACAGGAGGAGGGATGGGTAGGCTAGCCCCTCATCTGGGTCATAATGCTGCCATCATTCAGCAGAACTTGACATGTTTTCCACCTTTTGTCTTTACTTCTGTCTGCTTCGTTGTGATTAAGTGCTTGTGAAACAAGAAACAAAGCTGTGAAGCTCCATCTCATACATTACAACATCAAGTCTTCATTTATCATTTTATTCTCATCCCTTTCCTCTGCTGTTCATTATAACCTTAAACCTTCACTCTTTCTTTCCTCTCGCCATCTCCCGCTCAGATTTGTCTCTTGTAACACTCCCTCTGTCAGACTTCCACTGGCAGTTAAGCCAAAGTTCTTCTCTTTAAGAAGCTTGAGGTTTGTCCTGTGCTGCTCGTAGCACTTACACTCTCTGCACTAGCTGCAAAACTGTTAATGCCTTCTGTGTACTCACTGCAGATAGAAATGCTGTCATTATATTTTCTTTGCTTGTTTATCAGAATATTGTTTTTTTTTTATGATTGCATGACTTTTAGTTGGTTTCTGAAATGCACTTGTCACATCCCACACATCTCCCATATTTTATTATTAAGAAAGTGTAACCAGAAGGCTACAAATGCATCATTGCACAGTAACGAAAACCACATTACATTGCCAGCAACAACTTCTCCTTAGTTTATATCCTTGAATTGCATGTTGCATTGTCTCAGCAGTCGTCATGGTTTCACATAAGTATTAGAAAATGTTTGGTTTTTTCCCCTGTAGGCCGTACTTGGAAGAGCCGCGCAATGTGACAGTACAGAAAGGAGCAGAACCGCTTGGGATCTCCATTGTGAGTGGAGAGCATGGGGGAGTATTTGTATCTAAAGTGACAGCAGGCAGCATCGCACACCAAGCCCGTTTAGAGTACGGGGACCAACTCCTCGAGGTACAACAGCCACCGCACTTCCACTAAACATCTGTTTGTATTTTATTGTTTCTTTCTGTTTCTAATGAATCAATGCTGTCTCCAGTTCAATGGAATCAACCTTCGCAATGCCAACGAGCAGCAGGCGCGGCTGGTGATCGGGCAGCAGTGTGACACCATCACCATTTTGGCTCAGTATAATCCTCACATGTTCCAGCTGGGCAATCACTCACGCTCAGGGTAAGAGGAGGCAAGAATACTGCAACATTAACTTACACAAATTTGTTTATGTGAATTTTACATTATTTCATTTTCATTATAAATCATTATTTAATGTCAAGACTTTGACTCCCTCCTGTTGTCCTCAGGTCTCGCATGGAGTCCATCAGCAACCAGCCGACTCCCCAAGACAGCGGAGCCACGACCCCAGATAATCACTCCACCATCGATACACTGAGTGAGCAGGACGAGGGCACCATGACGCCGCCGTCCAAACAAACGACTCCTGCCACCAGCCCTCAGAACTCTTTCAGGTAGAACTGGGACATCACTGATACCGCTGGTGTCACATTTAGTGTCTTTTAATATTTAATTCTGGTTCTGTTTCACTATTTTGCATTGCTACAGCCAGCTAATATGAACTTCATCATCAAGTGTTTTGATTGGGTTAAAGTGGAGGTTTTTCTACTTCAGGCTTCCTGGTTCAGGCACGCAGCGGGCTGCAGAGCCTCGGGTGGTGAGGCTGAAGAGGATCCAGGTGGAGCTGGGAGTTCAGGTCTGTGGAGGAAATCTCTACGGCATCTTTGTGGAGAGTCTGGAGGACGACAGCCCTGTTAAGAGTCCTGACGGCCTGCTGCCGGGAGACTTGATACTGGAGGTACCTTAGGCAGTCACTTTATTAACCAAGGATGAATAAATGGCGAATGGCGAATAAACATGACTTGTGGATATTGGTGCTAACACATTATTTGACACAATGTTGATAATAATAATGAACTGCACACCCTTTGCTGTGAATGAGGAGTTCTCACGTGTCCCTTGATGATTATTTATTTGTTTTTCTGTGCGCTTCCTCTATCAGCACAACAAAAACATAACCTGATGATGAGACTGAAAGATGATGAAAAATTTAAAAATGGCACGATTTTAGCCTATTTTAGTTGCATATACATGTGTAAAATACAACAAGTCCTCCATAGAATTGTCATTTTTTTGTGAATTTTTTTGTTTGCTTTTACTGGAAATGGTGAGTCATTGTGTGTTGACAGCAAAGCTCAGCGTCTTTTTGTGAACTGTGTAATTGATGTTTTCAAACAGTATAACGGCATCAGCATGAAACACAAAACAAAAGAGGAGGCTTACCTGGAAATGTTGAAACCGGCTGAAACAATCACATTCAAGGTCCAGAGCTGCGTGGACAACCTGCCAGCGATCAGAGAGTCCCATGGAGATGGATTTTACATAAGGTACCAGAACTGTTCATCACACAATCCAGTTCAGTTTAAGTTGGTTTTTTTTGTTTTGTTTCCACACTTCGGCTTTGTATCGTGCAATGAAGAAACCTCCATAACATAGTGTTCTGCTTTTTTTAAGAGGCCTTAAAAAACAGACATGAAGGAACTCTTGATTTCTGTTTTTGGTCCATGAAGGAGTTGAACCTTTCACACAGAATCTGTCTCAGAGGCTTTTTAATCATCTGTGAAGTTGTCTCTCAGTTTGTACTGTCCTTGTTTAGAGGTCAGAGAAATGTGTCATCATAACGGCTTCATTGTTCTTCTCTTGTCAGAGCACTTTATGAGAGGGTGGCAGAGGTGGAGCAGGAACTGAGCTTTAACAAAGATGACATCCTGTATGTTGAGGACACGCTACCAAATGGTAATTTCGGCTACTGGATGGCCTGGCAGCTCGACGAGAATGCACAGAAGCTGGGAAGGGGGCACATTCCAAGTAAATACATGTGAGTCCATCTAGTGTTTTGTATTCTCTCAATAATCCGAATGAGCTTCTCTATATTCATCAAGTGTTCGTGTTAACGTGCCATTGTCTCTCTATAAGGATGGACCAGGAGTTTTACAGGAGACACTGCATGGCCGACATGAAAGACGATAACGGCACCAACAAGACTCTGTCTGCTGCCGCCAGGAGATCGTTCTTTCGCCGGAGACTAAAGCACAAACGAAGCGGATCAAAGGATGGGAAGGATCTGATGGCTCTGGACGCAATAAGCACCGATTCTTTACCCATCACAGAGGGTGAGAAATCATCCACTGAAGCAGCTTCAATGAGTAACATGACGAGACAGCAAAAATATTGGGGCATAAACCAAAGCACAGCATCAGTGGAGAGAAGAATTCTGATATATGTTGAATTAAGTAAAAGAAGATAAGTACTTGCAAAAACTTCCAAAATAAAGGTATTTATTGTAAAGTAGATTTATGTTTGAATTTAGTGTTTGTTGAAAATCTTGGAGCACCAGTTTGTGGCATTCACATCAGTTTGAACTGAAAAAGGGAGAAAAAAATTAAGGAAACAAAAATTTGAAGAATGAGAGACCGCAACAGGAAGAGTTACTGTAATTCTGTAAAACTCTTAAGTTTCTAAATTGCAGTGACTTTTTTTCAGCTGAAAAATGTCTTTTTCAAGTTGGTAGATTTTTATCTACACCAGTGAGATTGATCTAATGTGAAATAACAAAAAATGTTAACTTGCTAAGTAGGGCGGTTGTCAGATAAATGTACCGAAGAAAAGTCTTTGAAAAATTGTCTGTAGTAAAAAATAAAACATACAAATAGTCCAAAAAAAGTTAGTTTATTACATCAGTCAATACATGTACTTGTTCCTAAGTGCATCAACACCCTCAAGTTTCAACAATCAGGTTTGTGACCAGATACAAACATCTGGATGAAAAATGCAGATGTATTGCATATTGACTTGAGCTAAAACACTGAAGTTGAGGCTGCTCCCAGGTATGAATGTAACGATCACAAAACAGGATGATGCTTTGAAAAACATGCTGCCTTTCCCACAATGTATCGTTTCATAACAGTGGTTATTAAAGAGCAGCTTCGTTTCTTTGCACTGTTATATGTTTGGAATAAATTCTATATTTTCTGCTCAGACGGAGTGAGCCTGATGTACCAGCGGGTTCAGAGGGTGGAGTGCTCGTCACCCAGACCTGTGCTCATCTTGGGTCCATTAGTGGAGGCCAGTAAGGACATGCTGGTGAAGGAGACTCCTGCTAAGTTCTGTCGCTGTCTGCCTGGTGAGCTCATACACACACAACAGTCTGTTATTAGTTTATTTACCCATGCGGGACGTTTGTATCATTGGCATCTTTATGTTAGAGCACATTTTCACTGAGAGCTACTCAGTTAGAAAATTAAAAATGAGATGATGAAATTAATTTAACAGGTAGTTGGAACTAGATCTGTGTATAGTATACCTTTTTTTTTTTTACAATTTCATTTATTTTACTAACAGAGATTATGAAGGCATCTCAGCAGGCAATAGAGCGTGGGGTGAAGGATTGTGTGTTCATTGACTACAAACGGAGGAGCGGCCATTTTGATGTGACAACTGTTGCATCAATCAAAGAGATCACGGAGAAGGTAAATTCACCCGCTGTGGGCTCATGGATCACTGTTGTGTGTTCAGTTAAATAACTGCTGAGTGTGTTACTGCTCTTTATGAACTTTGAGCTAAGTCCATCTTAATCTAGATGTAATTGACAGCACACCTGTGTGTTGGTATTTAGTTGTATTACGGCGTGATCATGTTTACAAAGTGCTTGAACAGGGGAGTTGTCATGTTGCCACCGTGCCACAATTCAGGTTGTTTGCACTGAATTTTCATCTAGATGGTGTTTACAGCCTGACTGTAAGGGACGAATTCATGGTGCACAGAACAACAAATGTCAAAACCACCAGCATAGTCTTAATGCGCTCCTGACCTGATGCGCCTGCTTTGGTCTTGCAAACTGGGGCTCTTACACATCAAAAAATGGTGCTGATGATGATGATCAAGTGATTTAAAGCAACAATATGTAACGTTGACTACAACCCACGGCTTGAAAAAGGAAACTACATAGTGCACATTGCGATATGTTTCACAAAATAGCAGTTTTAATAAAACACGGGTCATATTTTATGGAGGACATGTTGTCTGGTTTTTCATCTAATGTCCTTTGACTTCTCTGCCTCAACTCTGTGATTCATGGAGGTTCGTGAAAGCAACATGTAGGCTGCCTGCAGACCAAAGCTGCAGCTGCAGCAGCAGGTAGTTTCTGGGGACAGCTTCGCTAAATAAAAAGCTGCAGACAGACAGAGCAGTCATAGGACATCAGAGGGAAAACCAGAGGACATTTTCTCCGTAAAATATGACCGGGTTTTACTAAAATTGCTGATTTGTGCGAGATATTAATGCGCATAGTTATGTTTCGTTTTTCAAAGCCCTGGGTCGGAGTTAAAGGTACATATTGTTGTTTTAAATTGGGATACTGAATCTTAAAAGTTGTACCTTGCACCTGTTGCATGAACTTTACTGTTCATCACTCGGTTCCTGCACAACAGCAACAGCCTTTGAACTTTTTGATCACACTTCCTCTTTAATTTAAGTAATTTATTAATTAGACTTAACTGTCTGCTCGACCTCAGTTCAATAAATCCAAAATGCAGCATTAATGTCAACTTTGATTTTTATTGTGATTATTTATCCAAAACTCTTGCAAAGTGTGAGAAACAAAATGCAAATCATTTGGCTTATTTTCTGCAACATTCTGCTTTGAATCATCCCTCATCTCTCATGTAGTGTTTTGCTGTCATTTTCTCTCATAGGACTGTCACTGTTTACTTGACATTGCCCCTCACGCCATCGAACGTCTCCACAGCGTTCACATCTACCCAATCGTCATATTCATTCGCTACAAAAATGCCAAGCAGATAAAGTAAGTAATCCCATGCCTAATTTTGTTTTTTGTTTTTGCTTTTGCTTATTGCCTGAAAACATGTCAAGTGTTTGTCAAGTGCGTTTTGTTGTTTTAGTGCCACTGCTGTTTACCCGACTTCACTCGATGTTCAGATCCTTCAGTGACATGCTGAGATGATCCTACATCTAAGGCTTTTGGTTCTAGAGGCATTTTGTTGAGAAGAGACTGTCCCAAAGTAATATCGAAATGTAAAATATACCAACATACACTGTAGTGTCTCTAGTTTCTTATACAATTTTATGTTCTTATTTTGCTGTTATGTGGACATAAAACTAATTTATAAAGGACATAAATTTAGAAGATTTTGTCACTAGAAATTTTCATTCTTAGGTGCCTTTTCTTTTCATCAGGATGAGAGTCAATAAGACTGATGTTAGCATGACTCAGCTACACATTTTCATCTGTTTGGATGCCAGTTCTCCTTCCAGGAACTATAATTTTTCTCTTCTAATTTTCTTCCCATCGAGACAGACA
>JAQFJA010000014.1:8849710-8862408 GCA_029874485.1 Naso brachycentron
GTTTACAATTACATTTATTTTATGATTAGATGACGTAATTTCGTTACAAGTAAATCTTCTCCCCAACGCCGGTTAGCTTGTAGGGGTCGTGTTAAGGTGAAGTAAGGAAGTCAACAGGGGAACTATTGATTTTTCTAATGCTGAAAGAAGTTCACAACCTGCCCTCCCACCCCACTGATGTCACACTCTCACCCTGAAACCACATGACTTTAGCCCCTATAGGTGATATTTTCCCACTCATCCCAGAAATGACCCCAACCGCATAAAACCACAAAAAGTGGAAAAAAAAAAAATCAAAATTCCTAATCTGACATTTGCACGCTGTCAGGACGGCGTTTATCTTGTGCATCCTAGCAGCAGCCTTCCTCTTTGCCCTGTCTTGCCTTTGTCCACTCTTCCTCCAGAACGACCCTCAACATTAACCTGCTCTTCCTCTCCTCTCGTCTGAACCCGTGACTGTAGCCAAGATGCCCGCCTACAAGAAAATGAGACTGGCATGTTGTTTTGATTGCGGCCGCTCAGAGCGGGACTGCTCTTGCATGCCAGTTAATGTGCGTTGTAACATGGACTCTCCTCAACGCGACATCCCACTCTCTGCTGTCTCTGTTAATGATTGCTCAGCCACTTTACGTGCCTGTAAGTTGTCGCCATGACATGTGCTCTTCAGTGTCTGTAATATGCACTGTGTTAACCGTGCAGTGTGTCTTTAGCGTGTGTGCTGTCTAGCTCTAGCAGCTGTGTCTTTGCTGTCATGGATATAGATGTTGCTTTGCCACTGTTGCTACTTTTGGAGGTGACTTTAACTGTTGTGAAGCATGCCAGTATACTGTTTTGCTGGTGTTTTGTCAGAGATTGTGAACTCAAATTAATTAGTTTAAATCAGTTCAACGGTCACTAAGGATAAATTGTGATTGTGAAAACTAATTCTCCCCTGAAAAATAGCATGCTTCCCCCTCCAGTGACCTCGCCAACATATTTCAAGAAATTAGAGCTAAGGCCATGAAAAATGTACAGCTGTGCATCCCCCGTCGCAAATCTCATGGTGCACGCTCAAACTTGAGAATCCTGGTGGAGAATTCGCATGCATTTCTTCAAAATTGTTTGTTTTGATAGGAGTGCACAAGTGCTATAATGATGTCACTGGAGAGGGTAACTACATTTCAAGAATAACCCAAATAGCATTCACTTAATCCAAAAATTTCATTAGCGTACCCTCCAGAAATGGGTGAACATGATAGGATTTGAGATATTTATATGTACACGCCACTGACGATTAATTAAAAAAAAAGGACGGGTTTGAGAACACCTGCGGGGATTTTCTGAGGGTAGCAGTACAGATTGAGGTTAATGTAGTGGTTTTATTAAATTAAGATCAAAAGCCTGAAAAACCACTGGGGATAAAACCTCCATAACACATTCACATTCAGCCAGTGCCAACATTCATTGCCAGTGGAGAAGCACTGCTTTTTAGCTCTGAGTTTTTAGTGTCATGATATTGATTGAATTGTAAGATGAGCAGGGAACAATCAAGTAGAACTAGATTGTATCGGATATAAGAGGAATAAAAGACAATTTGGCTGCATATAAATTCTTAATGCAAGTGTGATTCCCCTTTAAAGCCAGCGGGCATGCTGGATCGTACTGATGTATCACTGAAGGCATGAAGGATGCTTCTTGAGTTTGTTTGATACAATTTGCTGGAAAACATTGTAGCCTGTCACAAAGTTTTAGCGAATGTTTCTTGATCAAAGACTGTACTGTGTACAGTTGAACGTCTGTGGGCATTTCCACCCCTCCACATGTCTTCCAGGGTTGTGTGCTGTGAGCATCGCCTGGCTAGCTTAGCTCGAGCAGAGCTGCGGAGTTGCTGTCGACACGGTGTGGCCGAGGCGCGGAGTGAGGCCTTATACGGCCTGACATCGAAATTATGTTTGCATTTTCATTTTTGGAGTGCTACCGGTTGTCATGAAACTCAGCTTGACAGTTCCTAACCACCAGGCAGCCGAGTGCCCCCGCCCCTCTCCTCCTCTCTCGTTGTGGGACAGATGCTAGCCTGTTAGTCCTGTGACTCTGTTCACGCCCTCCGATTGCAGGCGACAGATGCCAGGACCAGCAAGGTCCCTGTTTGAACATTGCTGTCACTGTCCTGCCTTAAGCTCAATGCATGACCTTTATTATGAGCAAGGGGTTGAAATAAGGTACTAATGAGCATGAGTGGGACTCACGGCTCCAGAAAGTGACTAATGGTAGGTTCAACGTATCCATGCAGGTTGTGTAGGGCAGTGCGAAGGAATGGGAAACAGCATTTGGGAAAGAGGAGAAAAAACAAATACAATTCTATTGATTTAAGAACAGGAAAACATACTGCAAGTCTGGTTACATTCAAACCTCCTGACTAAATGCAGGTCTACATAGTAAGCATAGGTGATTTTCACATTAAAAGAAGCTAAAACAGGTTAAAAACCATTTTAATAGCTAAAGGTCATTGTATGCTGTAGTAAGGGCCTGCAAACATTATGAAATAGTCATATAAGCCAAAGCAAAAATACAAAAATTCCCTAGTTTCTGCTTCTTTATTATGATGACTTGCTGTTTCCCTTTGTCTCATATAAAAGTACTTTGATAATCTGGGTTTTGAATTAATATGACAAAACGGGTTATTTGAAGACATGAGCTTTGGGCTGTAGGAAATCATGACGTGCCTTTTTTAACTATTTTCTGACATTTCATAGACCAAATAATTAATGCATAATGTAGCCCTAAGCCTCTCTAACCAAATTTATCCCAGGTTTAACTTTAACATCTGGATGTCTTTTTTGACTTGCAAATTACCAGATCAATACTCACTGCAACACATCCAATCTGACTGTTCATATTTAGCAGGTGACCGCCTCCAAACACTGACAGTGATCCATTGTTCAAGCTTACAGACCACATGGCCGAAAAATCATATTCGTAACTGACCCTTGTTTTATTTCTCATTGCTTTGTTCATGTTGTCTTCAAGGCACCACTCTTTTATTAAAGTGCCTTAAAGAGAAAATCTCTCAGCCTTCAATTGTCATTTATAATTTGCTTTCATTACAACCTGTTACTCCCTGTAACCTCTCATCTGTCTCTGCATTTTTCTCAGCTAAAAATAGCTATAATGGATATATCAAATCAAGTAAGTTTTTGATTTCCATTCTCTCTCGTTTGTGTCATTTTTTTTCTAACCCTTCCACTCGTGCATTGTCACCCATCACCGCTTGAACTGTCTCTAACCGGCTGTATTTCACTGTCTGCTGCTCATCGCTCTGTGCAGTGTGTCATCATCCATCATTATGTTTTATATGCAAAGCATTAGGAAAATTGTTTCTGAGTGGTTTGTTTTGGGTATCAGTTAACAGCCAGCAGTAGATGGTGCTGCTGCTTCACTGTACGTGGGGAGGAAATAATCTAGTGTACAGCTGAAAACACAACATTGAAACATTAAAAGTAAATTTATGCAAGAATTCATAATGGAAATTCAGACAGGAGGCATCCAAAAAAGAGTAATATTTTCTCAGTTCTAGTGCAGGTGTGTGAATGTTTGAACCATGTGGACCGTCCACTTTAAAAGGATCTGTGATAGGCAGCAAATCTGCCACAACGTGTTGTCCTGGAGAAGTGTTGTGCATGTTTGACATGGGGCAGATGAATAGTGGAGGTCTGGAGCAGAGAGGATAATCTGCTAGACAGCTGACTGTTGAAATAATCATCTCTATTCTCCAGTTTTCGCTCCTAGCCATTTTTTGAAGTAAGGGGGACACTTTTCCTCTGCTTCCTTTTGCTTATTTTATCATATTATCTTTACCAGTTTTACCTCTAGTGAGGCTGTAAGCTTTCACATTTCGAATAAATAGTCAAGTGGGTACCGACTCACTCCTCCCTCATCAGGCATAAACCGCGCACAACAGCTAGTGGTTGTTAATTCACATTGTCACCTCCTTGTTCTTATGGCATAACAATCGTTGGAACACCTGAAAGCATATTTATTAATTCATGTTTATTATAAATATCAAAGTGAATGTCAAATTCAACATTTCATTGGTGGCTACACCAAGTGGTTAAGTGGTGTTTAATAAAAATGAGGCTTTTTAATTATTCAGCTATTAGCATTCTTGTGCCAGAAAGAATTACCCCCAAAAAACAGAGATTATGCTTTAATTATGATAAGAGTCACAAGATGTTTTATTAACATCCACACTGCAGGTCTTATTGAAGTCAGTTCAAATCAAATCCTGTCTTGTGGTTAATGTGAAGACGTGAAGCGATAGTTCATCCAAATCACAAAGCAAGCATCTTATGACTTAGCCCTCGTGGTATCAACACATGCAGATTGTTTCAGGTTGCACCCATGTTTTGAAATATCTGCCCTCACCCAACACATCAGAATGTTTTTACAGCAGCGAAATCTGATTTAAAAAAAATTTACAACAGCAACATGTCATTCCAAAGGCAATGTCCTGGTTACTTTGGATATTTGCAGAACAGTTTTTGTAATAACTATTTTTCATGAGAAAATAGTTACAATAAAAAAGATGACAGTGAGGCCTGAGGATTTTTTTTCTACACAAACAAAATAGTTTTAATTTTTCTATTTTATTAGCCCCACAAATGAACATTTAAACACCTTAATTGTACTGGGATGGAGGCAGAATTCTCATGCTATGACCTGTAAGGCTAGATACCAATTAAGTAAGTGGGGGATTTTTTATTTTTTTTTTTTTGGTGATTTGGGTGAACTGCTCCTTTTTAAAAAAGTTAGGAATCCATTAACTTGCATTGTGCAAATCCTGATTTTGACTCCTCTTCATTTAGCAGTAAACGACGGTCCTCTAATCCGGCCCTCAACTTATCAATACAAGTCCGCTAAACTGAACCACAACTCGGCCAGTGAAGCCTGTAGGCGGCCCCATAGCGGAGTTCCTGCAGTGTCAGTCCCGCTAGTAAACAACCGCAAGGGAAGCCTGCTGCCCCCCGCTGAGCCCTCTGCTCCGAGACTCAACTTCATGGGCTCCGGGGACCTGGGCCAGGTGGGGCGGCTACCTGTCGTGGCAGAGGAGGCCAGCCGGCTGCAGCGGGCACGTAGCCTTCCGGTGAAATACAGATACCACCCCAGTCACTCCAATCACGCCACACTCAGTCACAGGAGCTGTAAGGGCCGCCTCCCCCCCCTCCCCTTGGCGTGTTTTGCAGGCCTGAACTCAACAACAGCACAACCAAAGCATGTGCTTGCCAGGCTGGAGTGGTTGCATGTGTAGCATTCCTTACTAATGACCCAGTGTGTGCAGCTGTCAGCTGTGAAACATTAAATATTGAACAGGCCAAGCAAGATGTGAAGGGCCAGTGTGTTGAAGCATCCCTCTCCGCTGGAAGCCCCCGTGCTTCAACATTTTCCATTATATGTCACTCTTAGACATGCTAGCAGTACTTAAAATCCTATGATTGTCTGCAGAGAAGTGTGATCTTGGACGTTTTATTAATTTTGACGATAGCTCTTTTAGTTTCTTTGTTCAATTAAAGCCCGTTGACGGCTTGAACCATCATTAAAAGATTCTCAGGTGCATTTTCCATGACCTGTAACAAGCTATTCCCGCTATAAACAATGGTTGTTAAAACGCAATTAGTGAAAACGCATTTCTTGCTGCCTGTGTTTATTTTACTAGTGACTGCCACAGAGTAGAGTTGTTTTCTTAGACAGCGATATTAGCTTGTGAAAATATTTGCCTGATCACTTTTCTCGAGGGTAAAACTTGTAATTCATTTCCTGCGAAGAGCTCTGTTCAGTTTTCGGGAAGTGAAAGAGACAATGTCCAAGGGGCGTCTCAGCTGTACATAAATCAAGAGGACCGAGCTAATTATGTGAGCCAAGGGCGTCACTCGCAAGATGAGGAAAGACCAGCAATCCAGACTGGAATCAGTATTGGCACAAAGCAGCCTTATTTATAATGTTGGATGCTTGATTTTTACAGGTTAATGTCTCGATTAAATGAGAATGTGAGTGATTCGCATTGCCAAATAAGGAGCTATCCAAGTATAGTTCTGAGGAAATTTGTACCAAGGAAGGAGTGAAAAGCTTAACGTGTACTAATAATCTTTTATGTATTTATGGTACTACATTCCGTAAGTTATCAACTTGTTGACATGTGGATTACAGCAGTTCTCTGGAATAGCGTGGTAAATAAAACCTCACAAATGAGATATTAGTAATTGGCATGATGGTTGATGATGGCACTATTGCATGTTTGCATCTTCATACACAATCATGCGGATGTTGTGCTAATCGTCTGGTTGCTGTCATGCAAACATTGGACTGTTTTGTGTTGCACACGAGTTTATGTCCTGTCCACTCCATCTTGTTCTTCAAACCTCTCTTTTCCACTCTGTGTCTCTGTAACTGTATAATCTCTTTGAATTCACTGACCTCAAATCGTGCTGTGTTGCTCTTTTTCTGTCACTGATATTTGGATTTTGCATGTTTTCTGATCATTCGCAACCTCACAGTATTGCCCTTTGTTGCAGTTGAAGAGGACCAACAGTCGGCATTATCGCCCAAAAAAAAGCAACGGAATGGAGGCATGAGAAATTCTCCAAACTCCTCACCCAAGATAATGAGGTAGGACAACAATAATCATATATGTGTGTTAAGTTCGTACTCATCTGTTTTTTCCAATCTTTAAAAGAGAGCACGGGCAAGTTTATATTAAACTGTAAAATGTACCACTCTGTACTTGACAACCAAATTTAAGCCAAAATCTTTTTGGGCCACTGGGGCAGCAGAAGCTATGAACATCACATGTATTAATGTATATATGTATATCATTAGCATACATTTGGAGTCATATCTCTGTTCGCCCAATGAATGGAAACACATTATTCATCAGCCTTATTGCTCTGATTTTGGTCTCCACCATCTTCTGGAGGAAATATCTCTTAAGCTGCTCATGTTCCTCAGCTAGTCAAAAACTTTGTTTGTTTGCCATCTGGTGCTGAGCAGGTATCAGACTATGTATTTGTTAATAACAGCTGTTTTGACAGTGAAGCAAAACAGGAAAGTTAGGCGTCGCAAAACCAAAACGTGAGCTGAAAGACAAAGATTCCATGGTTTATCACCAGGAGCGAATCCTTTTCACGATGCACATTGTTATTTTATCCATTGTTAATAAGTAAACATTGATGTGTGCACCTTTAAGGAACCATTTCCAAGTGTTAGGATTAAAAAACACCTGCCAGATGACATATTGTCTTCAGGGTTTTTTAAAAAAACTCTCAAACTTGGATGTTTGTATCGTTTTCGCATTTTGAAGATATGTTCGTGTGCCCCTGTTTTCGTGGCAAACATGTCAGACTTGCGGAAGGCTCTTTGCCATGAGGTTTCAAGTGACAACCACAGACAACAGCTCTTAAACAGGCCTGGCACTAATGACAGCGCCAGCTAGTCAGAGAGGCTCTAAAGGATAGATAGCCTAGGGCTATTCATCTATTGTCGGATCCCTCGGAGATCTTTTCAGCACGTAAGGCCACAGATGATATGTATCATGACAATGAAAAGCGAATTCAAATGCTACCTTGCTTTTATCTTGTCCCGTAAAATTAAATCGGCGCTTATTGATTTTGACTGGAGGTAACACTGTTATTCAACAAAAGGCCATTACCGGGATATAATAGTAATAGTCATTGTCATTAAGTGCCATGTTTTGAGGAAGCAAAGCAATGGGGAAGTCCTTCAGCCCAATGTATACAAAGTGGAATTGTACGCATGAAATTGAATTAAAACTGACAGATGACTTTATGTTCCCATTGCTAGTATGGCTGCTATTTATGTGACATTTAGAAATTAAATCCACAAATGTCTCTATTGTTTAATACTTTGACATACAACACAGATCAGCAATATCCCAGTAATAAAAATGAATTGGTGTTACATCTAGATGGAGCGTTTATACGCATAATTTAGCATTTTTCTTTGATCTATGGCCTCTGTTTTTTTTTTCAGGTGGGCGTTTGCCCTTGTTTGATTGTTTGATTTGGTTCAAAGTGGTGTCAAAGTTGAATTGCTCCAGGTGATTTCCAGGCTCTTGGGTAACAAAACCAGGCTTTTCAAATGCTATAGCCACCAGCTAAATATCAGCCCACCAAACTAATCCATCTACTTGTCATGCTAATACACGCTACAGTACAGTTGGATGTGTTATTTCATCCAGCGTGTAGGCAGCAGACATGCTACAGAGGGATTCACTGCGGTAGCCTAAGGGATACTTCATTGCAACAAGCTGAGAAAAAAACATCTTGGTGTATACTATTTCAAATGTGTTTTTACAGGACCTGCGGCCTCAAGGCCTTTGTAAATAAGTAATGATCAACAGATTGGCTGTGGGTTTTGAAGAGCAAGCCTTTGTCAGTTTGCATGATGGGGAGGATTTTCAAAGACTTTGCCTGTCCTCACTGCTTGTGCACTGTTACCATCAGCTAGTGCAGTGATGCCGAAACAGAAAATTTACATAATATGCATGTTTAGCTTCTACTTTATGTCTCTCTCAGCTGTCAGCGCGCTCCTCTAGAAGACACCTGGCTTTATGTTTGGCCGTCATGACGTGTGAAGTCTTGTCAAACGTGTCATCTTACTACTAAAGTAGTGAATTACTCCGCTGATCATCTTGAATGTTTAGAAGCACGCTCACAGAGATGACACTCACAGACGGCTCGGCTCTGTGTAATGAAACGAGCAGCACAGAAAAAGAAAGCAATCAGCTGTGGAAGCAGAAGTGTCTCCTGTTTCCAGATGTATCAGCAAACTAACACGTCCTGTCTGGAACTTAGAAATGACGACCTCACTGAAATTAACACCATTTCTACAGGCTCCTTGATGGGTCATAAGACACATCTAATTGTGGGATGTCACAACGCGTTCAGTCACATCAGACCGCGCCGTGACATACATGTCATGTCTGCTACAGCAGTGCTGAGGCAATTGGCAGTGCAGGATAGTGACAGGCCGTCACGGCTGACAGTGAGCGATAGCTATCCTGGCAGAGCTCTGCCTCACCAGTCATCTCCACAAGGACAAACTGAAGTGACAGCAGCTCCACTGAGTGAGTGCTGAAACATTCGACTTCTGATGAAATATTTAGCCGAGGTGTAAAACCACTAAATGCTTTCACTCTTATTAGAACTTAAATTTAAGACTCGGGCAGAAGCTGATGATGTAGAGCACGACAAGAGTTATGGAAGATGTCTTTTTGTATTTAAAGGAGATTTATTAACATCATTCGTTAAGTAAAGAATTTTATGATTCCAGCTTCTGAAATGTGTCGCTTGGTTGCTTTAGTCTGTTTTCATATCATTTAAAATCAAAATTGTAACAGTTTCGGATTGTTGGTCATTGAACAGACTATTTGTCATAATATGAACAGATTAATTGTAAAAATAATCAGCAAATAAATCATTTATTAAAGGGAGTTTTAATTTTTATTAATTTTTTTTTCTGGCAATACTGCCAGAAAGAATGCAGAATTTTTCAAAGTAGAATTGCTTGGATGGATGAGATTGTGACATGTAGAAAGTGGCAAAGAAGACATTTTCTTCTCACACTACTTCCATTCTTGAAAGGACATCCAGGTCTTGCCTCGGGGGGTATCAGCCCAAGGCGCGCTTTTTTGGCTTCAGCCTCTTGGAGCCCGAGGGATGGTAGTTTCATCTGACACTTTCATACATACTTAACATGTTACTTAAAGTACCATTCTTTTAACGTACTCACACGGATTAAAGAAATGCTCTTTTTGAGACTTGAAAAATGTAAAAGGTTTTCAGAAAATAACATCTTGAACTCTGATCTGATTCTCAGAAAAGTCCATTAAGTGCTCATTTCCATTAGATGGAATAGTGTTGGGCAGTGCAAGCGCTCTATAGATCGCACTGTTGCCATTACAGCTGATGGTGCTCATGAGCTGGCTCGGGCTTTTCTTCATCCAGATTCTATGTTCTCCAGTTGTGTGAGTTTGTGAGGCAGAATTTGCTGTAAAGGCAACATTTTTTAATTCGGTTGTTGACCGAATTAAAAAAAAACGCCTTGGAAGCGCATCTATAGGAAAATACAGCCAGTATAAATTTATCAGTGACAAAAAACAAAACAGGAAGGACATAGTGAGTAGTAAAGCCCACCTATTACATGATATAATTGGCTGCTTTGCCAGAAGTGATACTGATGAGTCATGTGACTCCCTGCCTCAAAGTTAAAATTATTTTAACTTTCATGTGTGTCCAAAAACCACCAGAAAAACACATCATGCAATAGGCGGGCTGTACCATAGGAAAACAATGTATTGTGATGCTTTTCCAGCAAAGTTTTCTCAGTGTGATCGGCCCTTTAGACAACAGCACTTGATGATGGGTAGGAATATTTGTTATTTCTCTTAGGAGGAAGATAATTGTTATGATTTTTTACTGTTTTTACATGTAAATATGTTTTATTTAAATGTGTTTTATTTGGGAGGTTTTTTTTGTAAATTTATATACTTATTTATTTTATTTATTTATTTTTCAATTTCCAGAGGTTTTAGAAAAACAAGAGATAATATCACTGCGTCCAAAACAAGCGTGTTACAACCGCAGGTACTCATGTTGGGAGACCACTTAAGTGGTCAGTGTTGAAGCTCACCACTGCGGTTGGTGAAATTAGTTT
Organism: Naso brachycentron; assembly: GCA_029874485.1. Taxonomy (NCBI): domain Eukaryota; kingdom Metazoa; phylum Chordata; class Actinopteri; order Acanthuriformes; family Acanthuridae; genus Naso; species Naso brachycentron. Next base: position 8,860,415 of record JAQFJA010000014.1, read on the forward strand.
GTGTAGTTGTGATGCTCTGTTTAAAGTTTAATACCCTTCACTTTGAAAAGCAAATATGATTGGGCAAATTGCTGAAATATTTAAAGTCTGGTCTGTTAAAGCTTTTACCACACAGCACACTACGTCAAAAGCTGTATGCAGTAAGGGGGCGTAATTGCATTGCCGTGCTCATGCCAGTCAACGCAGTGTGTCGCTGCCACCTCCTTCCGCCTGGCTGCCGCCGCTGATGTCACTCTGCTTGATGACATGGCAGCTCTGTTGGCATTTCTGCAGATGGCCCTTGACAGGAATGAGCAAAGAGGAGAAAAAGGGAAAAGGTTCCAGTTTTTTTAGTATAAGTGATTTGTTTGGAGAACCCTAAATATTGTGATCGTCTTATCATCACTAAGAATCTTGAGACTTTTTTTTTTTAATTTACCTTGATTTAACCATATAAAACACATTTTGTTTTGAAAGGTTCTGTATCAAAAAATGTCTCCCTAGTATTAATATTTATATCTGCTTTGGCTGCTGCTCTATATTTTCATGTTTGTAATTTACTTTAACCTTTATTTATCTAGGACTGAGATTATCCCATTGTCATTAAAAATGTCTCTAGGGGGGTGCTTGGTGGCTCAGTTGATAGAGCAGGTGCCCCATTTACAGAGGCTGTGTCCTCGTCGCAGCGGCCACAGGTTCGATTCCATCCTGTGGCCCTTTGCTGCATGTTGTTCCCCCTCTCTCTCTCCTGTTTCCTGTCTATTCTTCAGCTGTCCTGTCTATAAAAAATAAAGGCACAAAAGCTCCAAAAATATCTTTAAAAATGTCTCTTGGGAGTTCTGGCAAAGATAAGCAAAAACACAAACACTGTAAACAGAATCAAAGCAAACCTAACAATGTCGTCGCCCCAAAGATTCTGTCCCCAGGTTAAAAAAATAAAATAATATTCAAAACGTTCTTTTTTGGGGGGGATTTTCTTGCAAAATTTGAATGCATTCATTAAAAGCTAAAAGCTGGGTAATTTAATCCACATTTACAGTGTTTAATGGTGTTTTTTCTTTCTCTCCCTCTTGCCTGTATGTTTGATTAGACATGACCCGCTCCTCATCCCGGGGAACGAGCAGATTGAGAGCATGGACGAGAACGTCAAGAAATACGACTCCACAGGGATGTTTCACTGGTGTCCGTCCAAAGACATTGAGAAGGTCATCTTGGTGGGTTCTGCTCCTTTACTCGGCACACGTCATTTGTCCCTGACACTCTTTTCCCTGGTGACAGATGTGTCATGTCACAAAGCACCATCAGAGGTTGACGGGGCACTTAAACACACTGTAATGAGGTGTTTGACATGTCATTTGCTATACGGGGGCCCTGTACATAGAACATTTCTTGTACTAATACATATGCCATTTTTCAAATTACTTTCATAGTCTATTGCAGTCATGAACTGCATGATGTTTTTTACTGGCTGAGTGGGCAAGTAACACGAGAAAGCATTAACATTTGCTGGGAAAGGCAGTTTATGTCACATTCATAAACAGAATTTTTTCCATCCCTTGTTCTGTCTTTTCTTCCCAGACGCGGAGTGAGGCAGCCATGACAGTTCTGAGCGGTCATGTGGTCGTGTGCATATTTGGTGATGTAAAATCGGCGTTGATTGGTCTCCGAAACTTTGTCATGCCTCTGAGAGCGAGCAACTTTCACTACCACGAGCTGAAGCACATCGTGTTTGTCGGATCCCTCGAGTATCTGAAACGGGAATGGGAAACTCTACACAACTTTCCAAAGGTCTCCATTTTACCTGTGAGTACAACGAAACCCCCAATTTCAAACATGGACTATGTAAGACCATTAGTCCAAATGTAATAATTTAAAAAAAAAGTTCTGTCAGTTGTCATGAGAAACGTGCAGGAAATAATGACTTTGTATCTCAAACATCTAAAACTTTCTCCAAATAATCACTTGTAGAACTGAAAAATGTGACTTAGTATCTCTAAATAATTGAAAAATAATTC
>JAQFJA010000014.1:8902416-8913986 GCA_029874485.1 Naso brachycentron
CCCCGGGGTGCAACCCCCCCCCCCCCCCCCCAACCCCTTCCAGGCCCCTGTCTCATCTCCTGGCTCTAATCTGCAGACACAGTCCTCTCCTGCAGGCTCATCACGGGGCTGCTGAGTGGAGCTGAACAGGATCTTCTGCCCCCCCTCAGGCCTCCTCCTTGTCCCCTTTACCACAACTACAGCGTCAACACCCGACCTCCACCCAATCACAAGTGTCAAGTGAGGCTGTCTGCTGTCTCCTGCTAACACAGCTGCAAACTATTTTACAAGGGAATTAAGATTCCTTAGACTTCAATTAATTTTGAAGGAAAGACACAAACACAAACAGGTCTAAAAATGTTTACAGCAGGGATATAGATTGGTAATGAACAGAATTACATAAAACAAATAGGGAATGTGGAACACATGCTTGTTATTTGCAGTTTTTGGCTCTATTATCAAAGTGATTGTTTGCTAGTAGCAGATAAAAAAAAAACAAAACAAAATAAGGGTATTCATGGGTAATCTGAGCGACTGTCAAAGTAATAACGGAGTAATTGGTATTGACAAAAACCTGCAGGTTTATTCAACCTGTTCTCATCCAAACAAATGCACAAGGTACCCTTTATTGTGTTTCACAACCTGGCAATGAGCTCTTTAAAGGTGGTTATAACTGTGTGCTTTGCACATCTGATAGCATGTCCATCTCAATTTAAAAGTAGCTTATGTAGTTTTTGCATAAGCTAACAGTCTTGTATTTGAATAATGTCTAAATAATTCTAACTAGATTTGTTGCTTGTCAAAAACAGATTCTGCAAACATTTCCCTCTTATTCTGAACTGAACCAAGGCTCAAAAGATAAAAAAAAGATGCCTGTTCTGCATCTCCTCACACAGAAAGGCAGCCGCTGCCTAACAACACAGCGGCAAGATAAGCGGGGTAGATTCTACTGAGAGAATCTGTTATCAGGGATGGTGCTATGCACTGACATTAAGGATAATCATATCTATCAGCACACTGCCAAACATCCCCAAGTGAGCCTAGCGGAGAACAAAGCCTGCATCGTTTCTCGAAGCTAAGGTTACAGGCGGATGATGATGTACTTGTCATTGGGGTGCAAATGATCCACTGCCCGGCCAGCTCTGAATGCAACAATCCGCACGAAGATATGGACATCAGCAGAACAGTTTAGTTATCTGCTCATTCCTCTGCTTGATAGCTGCAGCTGGCTTGCTTGTTACAGCTCTGAACCAGGAAACTGCATGAACACTTCAATAGCATATAATGAGCTGTCTTAGATAAAAAGCAAAAAGAAGTGCTGAAGGAAAAAAGGAGGCTGGATAATGCAGTCCTTCATCACCTCACTCTCTTGAAGGGTGATGCCTTTGTCTTCTCTCTCACCTTCGAATTAGGCAGCACTGAAAATTCAGCTACACGGAGACAGATCTATTTTGCAAAGTTCTATGAAAGTAGAAACAAAAGGACTGTGAATGAAATAGTACTGAGTGTCTGAAACTACATACAGTGCAAAGAATTATTTGTTTTTTAGACGAATTATACCAACAAGACCATAGGCGAGCTATTATAGTTGCACTCTGAGTATCTCATTACTGACGAGGCTCAAAAACCAAAGCAAAACAAAAGCAGGATGAGTAGCTGGTTTTGGCAGCTGTGTCGACTCCTGCAAGTAAGTGCATATCCCACATTTTGTTCAAGGCGATGAGAAAACCAAAACAAAAAGAGTTGGCAGGACATTTTAAATCTGACAGAGTAGTTGAGGTTGAGTCAGTGAATGAATCACTCTCAATATCGCAGACCAAAGCACAACATTTGGAGAGAAATCCACCCTTAGCAGGGAAGTGTTCCTTTGGCAGTGAAAAATCGCCCTCCTCTGCAGTGTCTTCCACATGGTTCACATCAGTATCCCATTTATTATGAAGTATTGACTCCCATCATTGTTAATGTACATATAAGGTCTGATTTAGAACATTTCAAGCTGATTTAAACGGTTTAGAAAACTTAATATCCAAAGGAGGAAGCATGTGACTCCTTATTCTTTTAAAGTTTGTTCTTGGAAATACAGATTTAACAGTAACAATGAAATGGGCAGCAGCTTAGTTTTTATGGTTTTGAATATTACTAAAGCTGCACTTGTGATTTTTTACCCCCAGGAGGCAGTGATGCACCAAAACAAACATACGCACAGCTCATTTTTATTAGGGTTGTGCTGGAAAATCGATACAACAATATATCGTGATATTTATTTTCGTAATATCTGTATTGTATCGTGACCCATGTGTCGTGAAATGTTTCATATTTTGAAGTCCTTGCCAAAACCCAGCCTTGAAGTTCAGTAACACAAAAGAACATGTATGCACTTTATATTTATACTTTCAGTGTATTGTGATATAATCATATTGTGACTCATGTATCGTGATGTGTATCATGTTCTTGCCAATACAAAGCCCTAATATTTAATGTCAGTTTATAAAATTATCCTGGCTAAGGTGTTAGCAAACAATTTTCTACTTGACATAAGAGACACATGAGACATTATTATCAAATTTGAGTTATTTTCTGTTGATAAATACCTCTATTTGCTCTACCACGTGTTTCGTTTTGAGCACCACCAACTCCAAAGAAGTAAGTAAGCTTTTTGGCAAGTAAGTAAGTCAGTAAGCTTGTAGCTTTTTGGCTGCAAGACAATCAGCTGTATTTACCAGCCACGTTTGTACTGAGATTTTTTTGTTTTGTGTTGGCACAGCATAGATTCTGTCTTAATTCGCAGCTTACATTTTATAGAGAAGAGTTTAAGGTTGAAGAGAGCCTTTTTGAAGTTGTTCAGTGCTTCATTTATCACCAGCCCATTATGAGTGGACCAAATATACTTACATTGTCTTAAGTAAGCAGCTGCAGTCAGAACATAATTAGCTTAGCTTAGCACAAAGCTGGAGGCAAAGAGACACAACTAACCTGGCTTTGTACTGGGAAATCAAACAAGATACGTCACGTAAAAAAGTGTTTGTGGTCATTTGTAACTAATAGATAAAAGCTAACTGTTCTCAATACCTCTTGTCTCTATGGTAAGCTAAATCTAATATCTATTAATACGGTTAATTACGCATTTTGTTTGTGCAGCCAGAAAACAAAAACAATGAGCCTAAAAGCAGCTTAAAGCTAAATAGAGCTGCACAGTTGGGTGCTGATTCATGGGTTTGGCACTAAGAAATGTAAATATTAAACATGTTTAATGATATTTACAAAATCAGGGAGCATTTGATCAAATCAGCAACATTAAGATCAATGCCTGTAAACCCCCCAAACTACATAATCATTTTGGAAGATTAAGTATTGAAACCTGCCTCAATTATCAGAGCCCAAAATCTGCCCAATTATCCTTCAGTGTGGGCCGACTCTAGTTACACTCTAATTTAATGTATATAATTAACAGATATGAAACTGTATAAACAAACCTGTGTTTCATGTCTGTGTCACCTGCCACCTAGAGCCAGACACACAACACTCACATGATCTTTCAGGGTGTTACTTACATTATGCATTTTCTGGCCCCTAATTTTAACCTTAACTACCATAGCTCAGTGCCTAACCACAAAACCTTACCTTAACCCAACCATGACTTCAAGCCTTAACCTCCAAACAGCCCTTTGAAATAGTGAATACCAACCAAAAATGTCCTCACTACACTGGTTCAGACGTTTGTTCCGGTCCTCAGTATGTAGTGAGTACCTCACACACACAGTCAAGGTGTGGGCAGGCAGAATGGGTGTGGGGAGCTCAGAGTCAGACAAGGCAGCTCGTCTTGCTCGCAGAGAGAAACAACTATCAGTAGGATCACTCCACTTTACTCCACATGCTGGAGTCTAAACAAGTCTCTGTTTTCATTTCCATAAAGCCGCGCTCTGTCTTTTGTTCTGACAGAGATAAGATGTATAAATTATGAGCAGCTGACAAAGTATACTAGGACGCCTCGGGCAGCTCATCAGTCATGCTCGGCCTGTCAGCAGGTAACTGATGGGGGCCCTACAGGCACAAAGCCCCCTTTTAAGCAAAGGAGGGGGAGGCAGAGGAATTAAAGCTGTTGTTGGAGTCCTGAGCACAACAGCTGACTCATATTTAACAGTCTTTTAAAGGAGTGAGGCAGACGCCAAAAGCTTCAAGCTTTAGAGCGTGTTTTGTGGCTCTCTCCTCAGGAGTGTATGTCTTGCTGTTGTGCTCTGTCGACATCATACAATGGCCGTCAAGCAGGAGGTACGCACACAGAGAAAGTCATCTTCAGGGACCACCCAGGAGGAGTCAGAGAGGGGTCTCTACTAAGAAAGCTGTAGGACTGCGATAATCTTCAGCTTAATCAAAACTACAAAATACATATAATCCCTCTCCATGTATCTGCAGAGAAGTCCCTGGCATTGTACAATGATTTTTTTTTAATGAATCATTTAGTGTCATTACAGTACTAAGGCACAACCTGTAAAAGAAGAGGATCAGATTTACAGGAGCTTTCATGCGCTGTGTATTTGAGAGATAATCGTAATGAGACAGTGTACTGGGGTAAAGATGACAGGTAAGAATTGATGTCTCTTCCTGCAGCCATGTGGGTGGGAATGAGTTGGCTTTATTTCAGTCAGCACTGCAGCTCTTATCTCCCCCGGTCACTGTCGCTTTCTGTTTTGTGGACTCTAATCTAACTAGGTGGAAGTGCCGAACATAATATGAGAGAGAAAGTCAACTTTCCATCCAACACTGCCAGCAGTGTAACAATAAAGGTGCTGGTCTGTGCCCAGTGTGAGGGCCGATTAGAGCTGCTACTGCTGCGCCATTTTGTCAAATGCTAAAAGACTGAATATTTAAAAGGGTAGTTTGGCTATGAGGTTTTATTTAGCTCCGGAATAAAAAAAATAGCCCTCTGAAAAGTGGATTGATGTTCCACTTGAAAAACAGCAGTAGGACAAAAAAGCTCTTTTTTGGAAACAAAAAGGGCAGTGAGTTCAGCTGGTTTATATCCCCTCATCATATTTCTGCAAACCAATATCCATGGCTGCCTGACGTCTGGGAGGACATAAAGTATCATTTGGGTCAGACAGGTACTTTACTGTATCAAATGATTGGGAGTATGAAATTCTCTGTCTTGACACCAGAAAAGGAAAGACACCACTGCTGCTCAAGAGATGTAAAATAATACGGCTTATCTCTGGTGCACAGGAGGAAGAGATATGTCCACCGTTGCCAAATAATGGCATATTTCCATATGAATCATTCAACATGGCTGTTTAAGCCTAAAAACATCTCTGGTTCTACTCAGAGCTTAAATAAAAATACCCAAATATTTTTGAGAACTCCTTGTTTCAATTAAAAAAACAGTTTGCGAGTTTACAATTGCATGAATTAATGCAAGATCAACCAAAACGGCTATCTTTGTAAAATAAGCTGTCTTGCGAGAAGAGAGTTTTTTGTAACTGATCTCCTTAATGTACTTATTGCAGAAAACATGTAAGAGCCAGGATCAAATAAAACTCAAGTCTTTCTTTCTGTAAAAAGAATTTACTCGTAGCTTTATTGAAGAAGATTTTCTTTCTCTAGAACTTGTCTTTTCAGGCAGCAGTTCACTCCATGTGTACACTGTTATACTATCGCAAGTTAATAAAGTCATTTAATGGGGTTTGCTGTCGGCATCATGCAGCATGGGAGGAAGCGCTAAGGTTCACTTAGAGACTGAAATGAGGGGGAAAGAGATATTTACGTGTATCCTATAGTAGTAACTGGTAAGGGTTTTTTTAATGTTGTTTGTTTTTTTTTTTAAACAGCTGACATGCAAAATGATACCAAAAAAAGACAGTTTTAGCCTTGTCATTATTATCAAGACCAATGACTGCTTAAAAATGGACTACATCTTGATCGCCCCCTGGTGTCCAGCTGCAGTAAAACTGATAAATCCCAATCGCTCAACGTTATGGCCCAGAATAAAAAAAAATCAAAGTACGCAGAAATTTTAATTTTCCCATAGATGGTCTCTATTGTTTTAGGTTTTTATCATGTTTGTGAGGGTTTAAGTGTTTTGGTTTAAAAAGTATTTTTATGCTTTAAAACGGGCACTAATGTATTTTAATAAGAAGCTCACTCTATCTCTCCATTTAGTCAGCTGGCTTGTCAGGGTGGGATACTCCAACACTCACTACCATGTTTACTCTGGCTCCTCATTATACCAAAGTGCATGACGGCAACGTTTATTTCTGAGATGTTTTGGCTGTTTCATTTTTGTTACAGTGGAGGGAGATTGAGAGTCGTCATCAAACTTTTGTTACATTGATCCAAACGATCACCCAAAACCAATATCAATGCTTAAAGTTGGCTTAGCAGTTTATCTTTGGTGTCATTGTGACCTTTTAGCATATTGGAATTCAGGTGGTCTGAAAGTACACTAGACTTCTGCACCTCTTCTTGTGCTATGTATTCAGGCTTGGCTCAGTATTCAGACTGTGACCAGTGCTTTTCGGCAAATCACGGTAATTTCAAAGAGCGTGTGTTCCCTTTTGCCTGCTCTATGCTGCACTTCTTAGCGACAGGTGACATTGCCACAAGCTAATTTTCTGTTGAGACAAGTGACATGTCTTGAGTTTTATTGTGCCGGCTTGAGTCGAGTAGAGATGGACCGGTTTACACTGCTGCAACTTTCCTTGCAACCGTCTCGTCTGGTCATGAATTTGTGGTGTAAACTGGCTTTGAAGGAGAGAGCAACGACAAACAAAATAAGACGCGAGCGGTAGCTGTAACAGTGGAGGGTTGCTTCCTTAAGAGTCTCATGCTACAGTTAGCTTGTTTTCCAGACAATGCCAATCCCAACTTTAATGTGTGACTTTTAAATTTGCAGAGCTAATACTTTTGGAAGATCCTCTCAGCTATAGAATAACTACAGTGACACCTGGCTTCTTCACTGACCAGAATTTGACCCCAGGAAGAGTATCACCTGGAGGACACATTGCATCTGTGTGTACTTGTGACAAAGGGGCATGTTCCTGTGTGTAGACATCTGTGAATATGAGGTCATGCAGGTAGACAGGCCAGATTAGTAATAAAGGTGAAAAACAGATGGTGGACAGGACCTCCAACAACAAAGAACCTCAATACAAATGGTCAATACGTCAATCTGAAAGGGCTAATTATAACTTACGGGCTGATCTTGATTGATCACTCCAGAGCACAATTACCGACCTGTCTACATTAAAGTGATGTATGGTGTTTTAGATATTACAGCTCCTGAAAGTTTAATACATGTCTCATTAAAACACTGTTAGTACTGTACGGTAAATGTCGGGCTGATTTAGAGGTGACAGTGAGAGGCAAAAAAAACAAATGGAAGTGAAAGAACACTGGGAAAAGACAACCTACCCACTTCAGGAGGAGCCCTTGCTAATTTGAGGTCATTTGTGTCCTCTCATTACAAAGGTGGACAAACAGTCTAATAAGAACAATAGCATCAACCCAACGACATTGTCAGAATGACCGTGTAAAAGTACAGGTAACCTTCAGGAGCTTAACTCTGCATCACATTGTGATTAAATGACTTTAAATCAATACTGAGAACAGAGTGATTGTTCTTCATATCATACTGACACGTTTGAGAAAATTAATTCCTGCATTGAATTCTACTTTGCTTTATTGTACTATTGATCAGTTCTGCAGTTAAATTACTTTTAAGTAAAGTTGTCTAACTGTGTTTTCTTAGATATAAAATGGGACTGAAGGGAATATTGAAATAACATATTGATACCTTTTGAAGTCAAGATTTGAGCACATTGAAGTTTAGGGTTGGACAGTATGTAAGCAATAACACAGACCAAGGTATCTTGATGGTCTATAGGTGAAGAGCATTAAATGTGGACATGTGCAAACCAAATAATTAACCTTTTTGGGGCAATGGCATACATCAATTTTTGCATGCAGTTTCTACAGAGGTAGTTATTCCTTCAATATTTATGGTTGCATTAAACTATGTGTAGTGAAAAATGTTGCTTTATGGCAATACTGGAATTAGGACCCGACCGATTTGAGATTTTTGGGGCCGATGCCGACATTAGGGAGCAAGACAATTCCTATATCAAATATATCAGCTGATATTACATGTAAATATAATATTGGCTGTTTGGTTTCATATACTTGTGACAAAGATAAATAATGGAGGCAGGATATCTTACAGTTTGACAAACTTTTTTTCAAAAACATCAGCGCACTGAACAGTAAACACTTCACTTATTAGTTATTACGTAATGCACCACCCTCTGCTGGACAAACTACATGATTACACATTTCAAATCACCGGTCCAAGTTTTTTTTACCAGCCTTAAAAACAGTTTTATATCAGCACATAATGTAGAACATATCAGCAATACCGATATATCTGCAATAGGCTGATATCGGCAAATAGTATCAGCACACCAGTGCATCAGTAGGGACAAAAGAAGATAATATTCATATATATGTTTGTTATTTGTTAAATCACCTGAAATTAAGATTGGTTGTGTTTTCATTACCTTAGAATAGGTGTTTTATCTACAGAGTGAGCGGATCCTCTTCCATGGCGTCCACCATGTTGCACCGCCATGTTTCTACAGCAGCCTAGAAGAGACAAAATAACCACTGGCTAACATTTCCCATATTAAAGCTGCCAACAGAGGCTCTCCTTAAAACAGACTATAATAATTATCATAAGTAATTATTTTAACGCTAACCAAAGAAATCCCTGCCTTTCTCTGACCATGTCATTTTTGTGGCTAAACCTAATCAAGCCTTAACCACAGCAGCATCAAATCCAAATGATGAAGTCTTTTTAAGGCAAGTGTGTTTTGTCTGTTAGTTTAGTGAACTTGTCCCTCGAAAGATTTCTCGGTTTATTTTTCAAAAAATCTAGAACATCACAATATATTTATCATTTCTCTGAAGTGTTGTACAGAGAAAGAAAGAGTGAAAAAAAGGACAAAGGGTAACTGCGCTGCAAAACAGAAAGGGAAAGCAAACGAGTGTGTGCTTATATTTGTTAGTACAAACGCACCCACTCTATCTATTCACATCCGGCCCAAAAGAGTTGTCTCAGTAACAACAATAGCGGGTAACATGATCTTTCATTACACATTGTGTAAACAGTGTAACCTATCAGTGCTGTCAATCAACATGATTGATTGTGGCCTGTCGCAGGAGAAGAGTGACATGTCAGGAGAAAAAAAAGTTTTTTTCTTACAAAGCGCCATGCATTCAGGCTGCCACAGAAAGTGGTGATTAATGTGTTCTCACTGGGTAATCCCACACCCCTGGCTAATGAAGGAGGAATCTATCATCCGCACTGCGGTGGCAGATGTCGCGAGGACAGCAATCCAAGTGCCTGGGAACAATTTACTTTCTTTTCTCTAATTGTTCCTGAAGAGTGTGACAAGTTTGGAGAAAAGCGCTGGAGTCGACAGCTCCTCTGGGCGGACAATGAAACGAGCAACAGCCGCCACTTCAACATACAAACCAGCCGGTCCCCGACTGAAAGAATCACTGACTGCAAACTGGAAACACTCAAAGACCATTTTCTACAGCTACAGTATGCATTATGCATTATTATTCTTTCCCCATGCTGCCTGCAATGATCTAAAAGGCTGCGAAAGAGGAAAGCTACTAAAATAAACAATGCATGTAGTGTGTTTCACTGTATAAACTAACCTTATATTCCTCCATGCTAACAAGAGGGAGTGCACAGAGTTCATAAACAACTCATCCGTGCTTCATTAAGTTGGCTACACATTATAATCACGAGCAAAGCAAGAAATTAAACAGCAATTAGAGAAAAGGAGTTGAAGCTGAGGGATCATCATTCACGTCCCTAAAGAACACCATGTCTTACACAACAGCCAGCGGTGCAACATCAGCCAGAGGAAAAACAGCTCTGGATTTACTGCTGTTTGTTGAGCTGTTGTTTCCATTGGTTTTCACTTCTATGATTCATTTCAGGGACCAGAGACAAGCAGACATGTCAACAGCTTCTCTCAACACTTTGTTTTAGCACACTCATTAAAAAATGGTGCAAGGTAGACTAGAGCATCTTTTATGTTTGGGAGCATAAGCTGCTATTAGCACAAAAAAGGGGGAAAAACAGCAAAGTCCAAATGTGTCACAGCTGTCTGTCCTCACATCATTTAATTTAATCTGGTTTAATGCCTGTTCACATTACAGGCCTGATAAAACAGCAACACTTTCAAACATCTGCTTGCTCGGGGAGCCTGTTGATTATTCATTCAGCCGGAGGTCAGATGGCACTCGGCTCACACAGCCTCACACTTGAGCTAATAAATCAATTTCTGGAGCAATTATGAGTAATCGCATGTGCTTTAAAGTTTAACAGGCTGCTTTACGAGGTGCGGCTTCGTGTGAATTACGCAAACAAGTTGAGTCACTGAACTAATTGCACTTTTTTGTGAATGGTGACCTCTTTGTGACCTCCCCACATACAGTACAGACCTCCCTCCAGACACTTTAGGTTACAACGTGTGGAGCTGGAGAGATTAAAAGACTCAAGCTGCGCTGCGGATCTAAACTTTCACACATCTATAAAGAGGAAACGCTCCATCAGGTATTCTGTGACTTGATTAAAATAAGATTTAATATGTGCTGATGTTCTGTTGTACATGTGTTTGGGGTGTTATCATGAGAAACGTGGAAGCTAAATGATGGACCACCGGTATTGTTCATAAATATCCTGTAATTGCCTGAAATACTGTATATTCCCTGATCTGATGTTGAATAGTTTCAAGGAAAATAAACACTTTTAATATCACTTTACTCATGTTTTTTCAAGTCTATAATTTGAATGTAGTTTAATTATCCATTTGACTGTAAACCACCCCACAGAGAACTTTACTGCCAGATTCATTTTGCCACAAGGAAACTTTGAGAAACTGCACTAAAAGCTAACGAGTAGCTTCCTCATTTTGAAGCATTTTTTATGAAAGTTTTCTGGTAGTTGTGCACTAATGTGTTGGTTAAAGTTTGGCATTTTTCAACATCAGCTTATTGAGAGAGGTTTGTCCCAGCATGCATTGGGTAAGACAGAGGGACCCTCTTTTTGCAGGAAATATAAGGTTACCATATTGCCTGCAGAGCATTTCTTTGTTCTTTATGAAAACAAAATATGAGATTTCACTAACAGATGGAAGAAAAGTAAGTACGTTTAATAAAAAGAAAACAAAATTGCTGGAATTGTTTCCTTTGTCCAGAAATGACAGCAATACTTGTATATGCCACTGATAGTACCGATAGTACTGAATTTAAGAGATGATCCGAAGTCAAATTACCAGTTCGGCCATAAACACAAAATATTGAAATTATCTAAACAAAAACATTCGCCTGCCTCCAACCATGGATAGTAAAAAAGAGAACAGCGGATCGATCATGCTCGTAAAAAAAATCGTTCCTCTGGTCTGTGAGCCATAAAGCATTTTTTGTAGTGTGTCTGCTGACTTAGCAGACAAAAGGCATTGTAAAAGATAGGACAGTAATCTCCAGTCTCCTCACTGACGGTCTCATTTGCCAATGTAGGTAAG